>PVKS010004033.1:0-97446 GCA_004027875.1 Aplodontia rufa
TACATTTGCAATTAATGTATTAAAACTCTTTGTTCTATCCTACTAAAACAGGACTTAGGTTTAGAAGCCTGGAATTGATGTGTATCTCTGGAGGCAATAATTTTAAATTTATGTATAAATTACAAAGATAATAGATATAACATATTCTAATGCAGACAAGTACAGAGAATAACAAAAATATAAACTGACCACAACTAAAAGTGAATTTAGGAAGGTGATAGGACACATCCTGGAGGGGTGGGGTATGGAGGGTGAGGGATGGGAGAAGAAAGGTGAATACGGAGGGATCTAGGGAGCAATATCATATTGTTAGTTTAAATGCATTTATGATTTACAACAACTCAATTCCTTAATAAAAATATTGAAAAAATAAAGATAGCTGAATTCCCAGAATTTCCCTGAGAAGGAAAGTTTTAAATAGTTGCAGTGAGGAAGGAAGTTAGATGTTAGTAGTTTGTATAGGTAAGTAGTGACTGAGGTGTTGGAAGTAGCTTAAAAGAGTTTATGGTACAGCAAGAACAAGAACTTAATTGCTTTGCACTGGAGTTGTTAAGTAAATGAGAATTTAACGATTATCTCTTTACTCTTGACTATGTAACAGACTGAAGCTAAAAAGGATGAATTAAAGATCTGAGTCCACGTTCAAGGAGATTATATTCCATTGATAAAGAAAAACTTATAAATAACAAAAAGCACAATTACACGTGATAAGACTCTATATGGATATGCATAATTATTCATTCTAGCCTATTGATCTAAAAACCTTTTATGATTTGAAAAGGTAAAGAGTAACATGTTAATAGATTAGTATTCAATCATAAAGAAGAAGAAAATTCATTTGCAGAAAAATGCGTGGAACTGGAGATAATTTTGCTAAGTGAAATGATACCAATTTGGAAAGAGAAGTATAATGTGTTATCTCTATAGAATCTAGGGGAAAATAACATGATGTGTAAATAAAATGTGTACTGTTCAGGATGGAGAAGGGACCAGAGTGGGAGGAAGAGGGGGAAGAATGGTGGTGGATGTGATCAGGGTACATTATATATGCATGTATTAAAATGCCAAACTGAAACTCATTATTCTGTAAAATTGATGTATTAATAAATATAATTTTAAGAGAGTGACATGCTTAAAGTAGTTCTAAATTTCTCTATTCCTTTCATAAGAGTGAGTTTTATTTCAATCTGTTTCCAATACCCTTCTAAATCCAATTCTTTACAAATAATGCCTTATCCGCCATGAGTTAATCAATCTATACAAATTCATCTTTGGGTTATTATTAGCAGCACTTGATGACATCTCAATTTTGGATCCCATTATCATCAAACTTTTCACCTGATTTTTATCTAAAAATTAGGGTCAAGTGTGGTGATATATGCCAATAATCTCAGTGACTTGTGAGGCTGAGGCAGGAGGATTGCAAGTTCAAAGCCAGCCTCACCAATTAAGCAATTCAGAGAGCCTATCTCAAAATAATTTAAGAAAGCTCTTAGGGCTATGGCTTAGGGGTTGAGTGTTACAGGGTTCAATCCCACTTAAAAAATATATATATACATATATTAGAATTGTCAACAATTCTTGACTTATCTTGTTTATAGGATCAGCAAAGGAAATATAGTATAAAATGTGGGGAAATATATAAAATATGTTTTATAAAATGTGGGGTAATATATCAAAAGTATGAGTGATAGTCCTCATCTTTAAGAAACTCATATTTTATCCAATAAATAGATTTTGTTATTATATTCTACATTAAGATTATTTTGGAGACTTAGAGAAAGGAGAAAATAATTTTGTAAATTGATTCTCCTAACTTCTTAGTCTGAATACTTATTTATTTATTCTGTACTTTTATTGTTGGGGATTAATCCCAGGGCCTTGTGCACACTAAACAAGTGTTCTACCACCAAGCTGCAGCCTCAACCCATATTCTGAGACTTTAAATTTTTACATTATTATTTTTCATATTTTTCTAAATTCTCCTTTTTACTGGTGTTTTTTTTCAAGATGAATGACAGGAGCTGAAAAGGATTGAACTTGTAAAAGCAATTTCTAACTATTCCCTTTTCTTGGCTCAACCTTTTCCTTCTAGTGTTCATCCTTGGTATAAGAATGAAGAAAACTGTGTCCTTAGCATTTCTCTATTTATTTTCCATAGTTTCTCTTTTTTCTTCTTCATCTTATGGCACTAAAGACACCTAGAATTTCACAAGAATTCCCTACAGAAGTAAGGGATTTACCCATACCCTGAAGTTTGCTTTCCCTTCATTTTTAAACAGCTCCATTCTTAACTTTCTGGGGTTTGCACTGCATTTTCTGGTACTTATCTGACTCATTAGTTTCAATTCCATCTTATACCATAATGGCTTTCTGCAGTTGCTGCCCTCAAGAAACATTTATAACTTAATCACTGTATTTGTGAATCAGTCCAGGGAATACGCAACATGAGAAAGGCATGCAGAGTGCTGTGGTTGAGTGTATTACATACAAAATCACATCAGCAATTATTTTGGTAAGAGTTTCACCTGCAATGAAAATCCCCTGAATTTGTCTTTCAGTGACCTCTGTGATCAGAGACACTTTTTTTCTATGTCAATACATTTTAAAATCAGAAAGCAGCTAGGAAAAAAAAAATCAGATGGACCTTGAAAACAAGGGTTTCTTTAAGAAGGCAAAGGTGAAGGTAATTTTTCTTTATTGCTTTTGAAATAACTTCAAAAACTCTGAAATCAAAATTAGTACTGTGGGACAGATACCTGATAATAAATTCCCAGACATAAATTAGGAATTTGTATTCAGAATGGGAAAGAAGAAACTTCTGCTGCTTGAAATGTGCAGTATAGTTCTATAATATTCTATGTGCAATGGAAAGTACTTTGATCCAACTAAATAAATGTCAGTGTTCCAGTATGATATACGACAAATGAAGTATCTGTTGGAGAAACTCCTTTTACTATAGGGATGCTAAGTTATTGAGTCCTTTCTGAAGTGAATTACTAAATGATTATAAGGCTCATTTCAAGGAAGTGATACCCAAATCCTTTCAACCTCACAGTTCCTTGAGATTTCTCCTGAGCATGTTTCAGGATGCATATCCAAGTGTTCACTTGTTATGGGTTTCTTATCTTTCACATTGGCACTAACTCTCCACACAGATAAGAGGGTTCTTTTTTATTTTTTTATTTTTGAACAACCATACAAGTTTTTAACAAAATAATATAAAATGTGTATAGATTCTGGGTATTACAATTACCCCCAGGAGTGTCCCTCCAATGGCCCACCCTTATCCCTCCCTTCCCCTTCCCACAATATCTCTAAAAAAGGATTATGTTGTATAGCATTACATCTTATCTGGATTTAACACATGATAATAGACCAGTGGAAAAAGAGCATTCTTTTTTAGTGATTCAAAATCTTATAATATTCTCATCCACTCAGAACTACATTCCGAACTTGGAAAGATAGTAGATGAGACTTCTTTCTTTCCAAAGCACCTGAGGGCATGCCTATTTGTCTCACAGAATACTTTCCTCATGCCATCTAGCTTTTTGGCTGTTTCTACATTTCTACTGGCCTATGAACTTATGCATAAGTTTCTGTGTCTTCCTTCACAGGAACTTACCTGTGCAATGCAGTTCTTTGTATCTCTGCATGTGTCATGGACTGCTCTGTTTGGGTCTCTATACATCCAGCTGCAATCCTCCATTTTTCATATCATTTTTACAGACACTTCTATTGTTGTGATGTTCACTCCTATTTACTTTGTATTGGCATTTATTGGAATTTTACTTCCTTGTGTTGTGCTAGAAAAATAAAAATATGCTGTCTCTTCGAAATATGCTCTTATTTTTTGGCTTTGATAAACTTAGTATGCATGACACTTGCATTCCATCTTCGACCTCCCCTGTACATACAGGCAGATAGTGTGTTTCGCTTAATCTTTTTATTATATTTATTTTCAAATTTTTATCACACACTGTTTTTATAGCCTATAAAATGCATTGAAGATGAACATATTAAAGATCTTGCTCTATTTTGTCTTTATTAATTCACTAAGCTAGTAATTTGAAATAATCTCACATTTATGTTGAAATCTAATGTATTTAGCTGTGATATTTTTCATCAACCTAAAATTATACCATCATTTCATATACATTAGGGGAAAATTTCCAAATAATAAAAGTTTTATCATTGCAATTAGGTGTTAAGAATTGTACTTAGGGCAGTGGACACAATGAAGAAAAATAAAGAAGAAATAGGATAAAATGCAATGCTTTGAGTGGTCTTCACCTAGAAATTAATCTAATGGCATTAACTGGCAAGCCTTACTCTTCATGATGCTTAATATTTGCATAAAAATCGTAATTCCATTTTATAGATGAGAATAGTAAGGCCCAGCATGAAAAGTAGTAAATGTTTGCCCTTTTGTTGCTAAACTTCCTTGTCCCTAAAAAATGAGTTTCACCAAGGATGAAGGAACTGATAAATCTCCTGAGGCCACACTGTGAAAACCTGATAAAATGGAGTAAGTTGCATTGTGATTACAACTGCATTCATTTTCTTAATCCTCTGACCTTGCTGGCCCAGTGTGCTGTGTTATCCTGCTCTTGGACTCGTCTCTAATCTGGTGCAGGCACACTAGTAGCCAGCTGACATGATGGGAAAGAAAGGAGCATGAATCAAATGTGACATTTAAAATCTGCAGAATGTTTGGTGCTCTACAAAGACAAAAGCTCTAGGAAAGGATTATCTTTTCTTTATGTAGCTACCACACTGTAATTTCCCAAAGATTTATAATCAACTTAGTTAAACCAGAGCACAATACTTTTAAAAGCAGTTAGTGATTTAGCAACGAAAAATATTTAATTGTTTATCTGTTTGTGTAAAGAGCAGTGTCCTTCCTGTTCTAATATGAATGTTTTCATTACTTATTTCTTCTGAGGAACAATTAAACACATAACTCATCACTGAGAGAAAGTTCTGTATGCAGGTCACACCGTCTTCTGGCTGTGATTGAGGATGATGGGCAGGATGTGTAAAGTATCCAAATCACTCAATGGACTGCAGTGACTGGAAATGAGTGAGTCATCAAGAGTGGCTTCTGGACTCTATGAGCAATTGTAGTTCCCACTCATATTAACACAGCTTCCTCCCTCCCAAATAGATGCAGATTTTAGTAATGTCATAGAATCACTGAAATTTTAGAACCCTTAGAGACCTCAGTCATCTTTGAACCCTTTTCTTTAAAACTAGGAGAAGACATGAATACTCCAGTTAAGAAATTCAGTACCAAGTCACATGATGTGGTAGTGGGAACATCACACCGTAATCCTTTTTACAAAAACAAGCACGGTTGTATCAACTTCAAAATATTATTTACGACTTTTTATTTGATGAATTCAATGCACTTCATCCCATGCCCCTCTGTTTCCTTTTTTGCAGTGCTGGGATTAAATCCAAAGCCTCATGTGTGCTGGTTAATATCCAACCAGTGAACTACACCTCCACCTCTCATCTGTCTCTTTCACTGATAGACATTCAAGGAGGTAGAGACAGGCTTCAGTTATGTTACTATATTTAGAGTTATAAGAAAGTTCTGAGAAAAATAGCCAAGCTTAGTGGTGCATTCCTGTGATCCCAGAGACTTGAGAAGCTGAGGCAGGAGGATTTCTAGTTCCAGGCCCTTTGACAGCTTAGGAAGATCCAATTTTTTTTTTTCAGTTTTCAGGATATTTGAATGTATTGTTGCTTCCTATGCACTTCAGAAAAATAGAAATGGTCTAAAATTAATGCTTAGTATCATGAAAGGGAAAACAAAACTTATTTCCTGTGTGATAAAATTCAACCAGGATAACTCAAACCCCTGCATGACATTGCATTAAAAACTGTCCCTATTATTTTCTAAAATTAAAATATTCCTTTTGGTTATGAGCATTTTTCTCATTGCTTCTCTGTATGCATTGATATTTATGGATCAATACGTAATTTAGCATCAGTATGTTTAATCATAATCAGCCAGAATGCTGTGTTTATCCGAACCTACAAAATGTACTATAATGATTCTAAAATGTTTAATTTAAGAATCACTGCCTCTGTGCATATGAATCAGAGACCTGTGTTTAATTATTGATAGCAATTAGTATACAGAAACAGAGAAACACCATCTGGTGGTAGAAATGGTTCCATAGCTGCCCTTCTTTCACTCTTGATACTAATGTAATGCATCATTGATTGAGTCCTCCAGATGGAAAATTTGGTTTTCTTTCTGTACCCCCAAAGTACTAACAATCCTCTCTCTTTAATCCCCATGGTATCAGTATCCACAATTCTCTGTACTCAAGCACAATGATCAGAACTATGGGATAGTGAATTGAGTTTCTGTGTTATGATCAGACCTCAAAGAAATTTTTCAGTAAAACTTCTCACCCTAAATGCATCTCATGAATAATTACAGTAATGTTAGACTGATTGAGCCTTGAGGTCAGACATTTAAAACAAAAGACAGATTTCAGTAGGAAAACATAGCAAGTTCCAAATACTTAGGTAAAACATTCATTCAGAGAACAGTTATATGCCTGTGTGTTTGTGTGTGTGTATGCGTGTGTGTGTGTGTATGTGTGTATGTGTGGGTGTATGTTGATGTATGGGTAA
The DNA here is from genome assembly GCA_004027875.1 of Aplodontia rufa. Lineage (NCBI taxonomy): Eukaryota > Metazoa > Chordata > Mammalia > Rodentia > Aplodontiidae > Aplodontia > Aplodontia rufa. The sequence continues at coordinate 6,655 of PVKS010004033.1, forward strand.
GATTGCCTTCCTCTCTCTAATAAAGAGATTTTCTTTTTGTTTTATTTTTCTTTCTCTATATTTTTATGTACTGATATTTATTCATTTATGATATCAGAGACTAAATGATTGAATCTCACACATCCCAGACATGTGCTCCATCACTGAGTTGCATCCCTACCCCCTTTTTTTAATTTTGAGACAGGGTCTCATTAAATTGCCCAGCCCCGTCCTTCAGATTGATATTCTCCTTCCTTAACCTTCTAAATAATTGGGATTACAGGTGTGTGGAACCATGTCTAGATCCTGAGAGCTTCTGAAGTAAAAGTAAAGGTAACTACCATGGCTACTCTTAAAAGGATCCACAAGTGTCACCTCACTAGGGTCTATAGTACCTTTGTCTATTTACTGATTTCTAAACAGACTGCTTCAACCCAGTACAGAATTATGTCACCAGGTGCCCCACAGCTGATTCCTCTTGCTTCCTCTTCTGATTCTCCAGGTCAGTTGATATGCTCTGTGGCACTCATCAGGCAGAGCTGAGTTCTATGTGTACAGAGATCTTCTCAGTCATTGTGTTGTGTGCCTGGGCCAAATTGTCCTGGGCCATCCTTTCAACCATCAAGGAGCCTCATCCAGGGCTTTTCAGACTGGATTTTAAGCCCCAATACAAGATCCCCAGAACCCAGAAGTGTTCTGCCACCCAGGCATCCACTTCAGCCGTCTGTAACAAATTACTAATAGCCCTCATGAGCAAGGAGCCTAAAGAACTGCTGAAACATCTCAGAGAAATATAAAGAGTAGTATATTCAAATCAAGGTGAAACTTAGGTGGACGATGAGAAATTAAGCACGGTTTAAGTCTGCAATCTCAAATTGCTGACTGCATTTAGTTTGAAATTTGTCTTCATGTTTATGAGTTAGCACTATCCATTTGAAGCTGATGGGTCATTTGGTGGAGTCCAAACTGGAAAAGTCATGTCAAGTCAGTCAAAACCACAGGAAGCAGTCATACGATCTAATAAAGAGAATATGGGTGGGGAACAGGAAACTTTGAGTGGCATTGTAGTTCTTAGAGATTTTTCCATTCACAATAAGACCCTAGCCTCATGGAAAGAGGGGCAGCTGGGAAACCCAGATGACCCATCCAAATTATTCATGATTGGCATAAGAACCTAGACTGCTGGCAGGTCTGACATCAAGAGGAGCACTGAGAATTTCTAGAGAAAAGAAGAAAAAAAATTCACAAGCCCGGGATTCTGGACTGAAACAGTGCATCTAAGCCCCACACTAGAAAGCCACATGGGCCTAAAAAATGTCTCAGTCACCATGTGGAAGGCAGTCGCCTAACAAGTGCAATTTGCACACTCTAAATCAGCTTTTCTTTAATTTTATCATTTGTATAACAAGTATTTACTTTGCATGGTGGACTTCCATGGAATATTTCATTTGAAGACAATGTTCAATTACTTAAAAACCATATATATATAATATACTATATATATGTGCACATATGCATATATATATAATATGCCCTATTCTTGTGTATATATATGCATATATATATAATATATATATTAAATGATACCACAAAGGTGCTAGTAATGTACCAGCTCAGAAGCTAGACCTTAGTCCTGCTCAGGTGAGCAACGTGGTTTATCTGCAAGAACAGAATAGATGATGGCATCAAGCCTCTGGTGGTGTTGTGACCAGTTCAGGAACTGAGTTTGCCCCTGTGGTGGTGTCTGTCTAGGAAAAAAGAGATTGGCAAGGACACAGGCAGGAGCAGCTGAGACATACAGAACACTGCACTAGAGTGATCAGTGGGTACAGGGCTAATGTTTGCTGTGTCTTCAGGGACTACAGTTGAAAAACAGATTCCTGTACTGGCCTCTACCAGCTGCAGAGCATTTCCTCAGACCTCTGGTTATACAAGCAAAGATACATGGGTTCTTCATTCAATATGCTGATTTAATTTAGTTTCAAAGAAGAAGTTGAAAGCATCAAATTTTTCTGTACTATTTTCTTTATATATCATCCATGAACTATAGATAATTGTAGCTACAGCTGTTCATGAAATATTCATTCATTCAAGCATGGCATAGGAAAAGTCAAGAACAATCGCATAATTCACAGGGGGGCAAACTTGCTCAAAAGGTCACCAATGTATTTCCCCCAAAAAAGATTCTGGCAGAAGATCTGAAAAGATGATATTTTTTTTCATAAAACCTCATAAATTGGGGGCTGGAGTGGTGGCTCGGAAGTTAACAGCGCTTGCCAGTCCTGCGGAAGTATGCAGGTTCAAGCGCCAGCACCACGTACGAAACTAAAAGTCAGAACATAGAAAATCGTGTGAAAAACTCAATAAAAAATGATTCTCTCTCTCTCTCACTGTCCTTCTCTTAAAAAAAAAACCTCATAAATTGAGACGGGTCCTTGCTGTTATACAGAAATTATAATTATGTTCCTCAAAAATGATGTCAAAGAATAGGATACAATTTAGCATTATTCAAGTCTTTAATGGTAACCTTCCATCTCATGGAAGAATTCCCCTCTACTAAAATAATTTTCATAAATTTGTATTGTATACAACCATGCAGAAGTGGGAATTTGGGTAATTCATGTTTTAATGTAGAGTAAATATCTTTTTGAGGGATTGCATGAAGATTCCTCTCTGATTATTGTCCCTTTTCTCCCTGAATCAAGAAGGTCCCTTTAAAATTATGATTGCTTCAGGAAGGGGGTTCATAGACAGGTTAATGGAAAGAAGAGAGTGGTTATCCAATTAGAAGCATCATAATTTCATATGTACAATTAAACAGAAAAAAATTTAAAAAGTGCTATATAATGTAAAATTTCAAAACCTGTATTTAAGGGCTGAGGTCAAATTGAGTTTTTGAAAAAGGCCAAATCAGTAGTTGTAATTCCTGACCATGTTGTTGTGCATGGCTCTGAGAGGTTACTAGATATATGTGATATGAATGAAAAACAAACCATTGTCTGCGCCAAATGATCTCTGTATCTCTCAGTGACAATAGCAGCAAGAAAAATTCCTAATATAGCTTTTGGTAAAATGAAGCTTAGTAAAATTGTTCGAAGTATTCATGTTTTTGCATTATAGTGGAGGGTAAAAGAACTATTATAAAATAAATAGGTCATATAATAAAATCTAGTTAAAAATGTTGAGAGCTTATAAAAACTATTAAAATTGGAGCTTCAAAATGCTTTACATATTGTGCAAATGAAAGAAACAATCTTCAACTAATTGAATGTCAAGATTTAAAGAGATTGTAAAGGGCATTTGATTTAGTGACACTGTGTTTACATACTCACAATAGGATCACTTGGAAGGGTCATTGGTCCCTGAACATACCCAGGGGACTCCCGAGGTAAATACCATTATGATTAAAAGCCTGGCTTCAGGAGTCATGCAGGCTCCTGACCAATTGTATAATTCTGGCAAGTGACTTGGTATTTGCATTTGTAATGTGGGCATAATAATAGTACACTTTATCCCCATTATTGAAGGATTCTGTATTTATAATTCCCTTACATCCTGATCTTTGTTTGCAATTTGAAAATCAATATGTGGTGATTCTGTGTGCACCTGTGGTCATGCCCAGAGAAGGAGAAACTTTGGGTTGCTCCATGTGTACATCCCCAACTGAGGTCAAACAAGGTGGCACTCTGCTTTCTTGTTTCAGCTCTTTTATACACAATTGTTTTTTCTTGATAACTTTCATACAATGCTTTATTCATTTTTTTTGTTTGTTTGCTGGCATTTGATAACTTAAAATCACTACAATCATAGTGTTGAAGTGTACTATCTAGTGTTTCTATGAGCAAGAAGGTTATAATATGGATTTTGGAGTGAATATGTGTGAAATAACTTCACTCATCATGACCTATTGTGCTACTGGTTATGAGTTCATTTTAAACTCCTTATCTATTAAACTTGCATTTATTAAATATGTATGTACCTATTAAATATGTTCTCTTTAAACAGATGTGTGCATAAAACAATGCCGTATATTGAGTGATTGATGAAAATTATTGAGACCGGAGGCATCTAGGAACCTAACTCTGTGCTTTCCTTAGGAATGGTGGTTCAGTGATTGATAATTCAGTGCTAATGTCAAATTTATAGAACATCAGTCCCATGAAAAACAAGAGCTGACTCTGCCTCCCTCACTCAGGAGAAAGTGTATTATAAGCAGCTTAGAACTGGAACTCAGTAACTGAAACATAAAAATATGTTCAATAAATTTGGACAAAGTTTTAAATGTAGATAGTAACATGAAAATATCCTTTGCAAAAATTTCACATTAACTCTTACTAATGTGCAGCATTTAAAATATTGGTGTGTGCTATATTTTTCTTCATCCAGAAGTCATTGTAATGTTAGCTTTGGCTAGTGTCTGGGTAACCCATTTAGACCTTTATAACAAATTATCCATAGACTATACTGCATGACTTAAAAAAACCTTATATATTATATTATTGGAAAGTATAAGTTTGAGGCACAGGCAGAGTTTGCATCTGATTGAAGATTCTTTCACTCGTAGACGCCCATCTTCTCACTGGAACTTCATGTGGCAAAAAGGGAGGGGGAGTTACCTTTGTCTCTTTTATAAGGTTGCTAATCACATTCATAAGGTCTCTGCCCTTTGACTCAGGCAACTCCTGAGGGCCCCACCTCCTAATACCACTGCCTTAGATTTAGTGTTGTAGCATTTATGGGAATATAAACCTTCAGTCCATTTCAGCAAGGTTGATATAAAAGCCTTTTGTTCTCTAATTAGAAAACTCCATTTAAATCTATGTCAAAAGGCACACTCATAATATATATGGAACATGGCTGTGTCACCTATTATAAGGAGTAAATGTCTCAATATTTAGGGTTTCCTGAGTTTGAAGGAGGAAGTGGTTATAAATAACCCTAGGTTTTAAATGGGCTTAGTGGAGAGAGCTCGGTGAGTGTGGTAAAATCTACTCACCTCTTCACCAATTTTGTGAACTGTTTCTTCATCCTGGGACATAACTAGATGATATCCCCAGTCTTTCTTGACATTAGAATGAGTTGTACCAATGTAATGCAAGTGGGGGAAAATATGCCAATTCTCAGACTGGCCTAGAACATTCTAATACATTCTTTTTTATGTTGACTTGATGCAGATAGGAACAGTAACTTTGTTATTTTTATTTATTAGATGGATATAGAGATACAATTCAGGGGGAAACATTATCAAACATTCAAGAACCAATGTATATATACTTAGTTATCCTGGGCTAATACCATATCATGGATGTCCAGCTTGGGTTCCCCCTGTTGCTGTTTCCCCCAGAAGAACTCCTGAGTTAAATGGATATCTCATGTAGGACAGAGATCTCCTTCTGAGATGATTCTCCCATATTCCCAACCTCCAGTCTCCTAGGATTTCTTCCTACACCCTCCCACCCCGTCCCCTTCTCTACGCCTTCAAGTGTCCTAGAGAGTAATTTCCCTGTTGCGTTGAGAATCACACAATTTGAAGTTAATATTAGCTTTGCCATCTAACATACTGCTTCCCCATGTATTCTAGCTTCCACAGATGAGGGATACCATTCGGCCCTTGAGTCTCTGAGATTGGGATACTTCACTTAGCATAATTTCTTCCATCTCCATCCATTTGATTTCAAAAGCCATAATATTGTCTTCTCTAATGGTTGAGTAGTATTCCATTGTATGTATGTACCAATGTTTTTGTATCCACTCATTGAGTAAGGGGCATCTGGGTTGATTCCATAATCTAGCTGTAGTAAATTGAGCTGCTCTAAACATTTATGAAGCCACATCACTATAATATGCTCATTATAACTCTTTTGGTGAAATACCCAAGAGTGGGATAGCTGGGTCACAAGATGTTTCCATCCTTAATTTTTTGAGGATTCTCCACACTGCTTTCTATACTGGCTGAACCAGTTTGCAGTCCCACTAGCAGTGTAGCAGAGGAACACTAACTTTGAATCCTTGATAAGCCTATGCATTTAAATCATTCTTGAGGAAATTGCTTGCCAGTGAGGATCACCTCTGCTTTAAACTTTATCTGAATGATAAATATCTGTCAAAATTTTTGTGATGATACATTTTGACAATGTTGCAGCAAGCAGCATTACTTTTTAAATTCATGCAGCCAGAATTCAGAAGACTTGAATTTTGATATGGCACCTACCATCAAATGATAACGTGATTTAAACCTAGATGAGACATTTAATTTTCCTATATCTCAGCATCTTCATCTGTACAGTGTTGCTGATGATGCTCTTTCATCCTATCAGAGAAGATACAAGAGAGCTTTAATAATATAATAGCTCAGAGAAGACACAGCAAGGCCTGACCCATGATACAAGTGCAAGGACCTATGAAATAATTTGGGATGCCTAAGTCTCTTAAGTGATCAGTGAATTGAGTTCTTACTTCCCTCGCTGAAAGTTAGGTCTTCCTTCCTCCACATATGAATAATTTCTGACCCAGCTTCTGAAAGTTTAATTAGTGTAGATGGAACCTCAGGATGTTCCAAAGAGAGCACATGGTTCCATATAGCCCTCTCAACCACAGTACGAGGATACTCCCCTGTGCATGATTGGTCAAAGTGAAAGCACTAAATTAAAAATAAAGGTCAATAATAATCTAATCTATAACTTCACTCAGGCTGAAATCACATTAATCTTACTGTATGTGGTAGACATATAAATGAAAAACACACCAAAATGTTATGTTAGTACTCCTCCCTTTTCTGTTTCTTTTACTAATTGTTTATATATATATATAAACAACATATATATATAGTTTTATATATATGTATGTATATATATATACACATATTTAAAATTTTACATGTAAACTCAAAATATGGATTTCAAACTTAAGAACAGAAATGTTGAATTAATTTTCTGAGAAGTGTAAAATTTCCATATTAAAATAACAAGATTTAAAATCCACACTGTTAAAAATCATGTGACAGAATAAGGTGCATTATTTCCCTATTAAATAGTGTGTAACTGATATGCCACATTACCTAATATGAAATTTCATCGTACTCATCCCAGTCCCCTCTCCCTACCCATGACCTTCAATAATACACCTATCTTAACCCAAACTCCCATTTCAATACAGTACTACTGATACTGCATTGTTTTAAAGAGTGTATATAATGTTTTGACAATGGCTGTTTCTAGGTAATGTTTCATTGTTGTTTCATTCATGTGATGCACCCCTTTGAGTTTATTTGTTTTGATGGTTGTGTACTGTGGCAGACAGGATAACAGAAACCAAAGATAAGCTTGTTTTATTCCAAAGAACCTGGCAATATATTAAATTGCATGTCAAGGGAAAATTAAGGTGGATAGAAGATGGTGGGTGAGCAGAAGAGTACACTTCCTAGCAGTTCCTTAGCTCAAGATTTATAAAGCTGGAAGACTGCTCGCAAAGAGGTGGGTGACTAAAATTCACTGAAATTAAACACTGGACAGAAAAATAATCAGAGACACAGAAGTCAGAAACTTTGATCATAATACAGGAGATAATGTTAGAGACACACCAGCCCATGAGAGAGGGGAGGGAGAGCATAAGCAGAATAGAAGTTAATGCAGCAAATAAAATTTTCTTGGAGTCACCTGTGGAGTAGAGAGGGAGGCTGTGCTTAGATAGTGTAGAGATGGTGGGGAGAAGTTGTTAAGTGAAAAGTGATCTAAATCAGTCTGCCAGGGATCGGAGTGTCCAACCAGAATTGGAACCACAGAGGCAGGAACCATTTTCCAATAGACACATGATAATGAGCAGAGGATAGAAACTGGGAACTCATGAAAGAAATAGTCACCCTGATCCAGAAGTCACATATTGTGGGATCCAGAGTTTATTTGGACCACCATGATTGAAACAGGTACAGAGGTCTGTGCCTAGGGCTATACAGACTGGGTATATAAATTAGAGAGAGACAGAGAGAGTTCCCTTTTGGCTGGCATCCCTAATAAACAAGTGAGAATATGCTAGTATTGCATGATCCAGCCATCTCTGTATTATAGTTCTAATCCTAGGTAACTCATAAGCAGGGAGATGGAATATATGAAGCCTGTAAAAATTTGGACTTCCTACCCAAGAAGTGGAAATTCCAGGAAGACCCTAAGTCTCAGATGTTTGGTAGAGATCAGCATAACTGCTCCAACAGGGAGGTGAGGACCAAATCTCATACAACCACCAAAATTACCAATGGTCAGTCAAGACCAAACTCCAACTACTGGAACTTCCAATTCAGAACTCTGCACTAGCCCCACTAAGAGAATAAACCAGTAATCAATGATTCCTTATCTATCCCATCTTATAATCAGGGACGGGAAGCTGAGAGCTACTACCATAAACTTTGAAGCCAGGTGACAACAGCTAACAAACAGGTTGTGTAGAAACACAAAGACATGGGACAACAATACCAGACTTTGACCTAAGAGTAAATAGGACTCCTAAAAATACATATAAAGAATTACATATCAGGATATGCATATGCAGTGAACATCCTTCTTACCAATGATTTTGATTACCTCCATGGAAGCAAGCCGTTTTTTTTTTCTTTCTCATTAAAAATAAGTTTTTGTTATTCTCCTTCCCCTTTCTTTTTTTTAAAAACTATATTCTTATTTTTATTCCATATATTTATTTATTACTTTTTTCCATTCTCCATGATTGTGTTTGTGTGTATGGGAATCCATATGTGCGTGTTCTCACTGTGGATGAGTTTGGAAAAAAATATATATGTATGTATTCGTATAATTTTTCTTTCATTTTAATTGCTCTCCTCCACACCCATATATTATTCTTAGCCTTAGTTTTACTTTGATGGGGTAAAATGTCATGTGGGTTTGTTTTGTTTTGATCTTTTGTTTGTTCAGAACTTGTTGCCCCTTCTTCACTATTCCCCTCACTGATAATCACATTTTCCTGTTCCTTCTTCCTGCTTCCTTTTTTTATTACTTTTGCTTATTTTTTACTCCTCCATCTTTATAGCGATCATAGGGGATGGCTATGTCTCCTGCACATAGAGCTAAATATCTCCTAATTCTCCTCTGTTCTCTTCTGAACATTTCAAAGTTTATTTTGCCTTATATCACATTTTATCTTCATTTCAATAAGTACAATTCTATGATAGAATTATATAGTTTATCACATTCCTGTTGTGATTGTTAATACAGCATACCACACAGTAGGCACCTGCTGGTTAATGTCTGATCTACTTCACAGTTATTTATTGTTGTTACCTAAGTTAAATTCTGGCCCCATCATTTCTCTAAAGATGGTTAGTATTATACATGTCAATGTAAAGAGTGGATTTTTATTTTAAGGCTATACATAAGTTGTTAACATTTTTTTGCTAGTCCTTGCTTCCCCTTTCTCTAACAGAAGTTAGCAGGAGATGACAAGCGACTGGCTGGCATACTTCAAGCTCACACAATAGAGATCTTGTGTTAGGCAATACTCACAGGTCAGCCAAGTAACAGAGGCCCTCACTTCACACATGAACCAGCCCAACTTGAACCTCACCAATATTTCAACACATACAAAAGTAGAGAGAAAATTCCTAAATCAACAACCAGGTCCCCAGCAAGAAGAACTAAATAGGGATGTCAGGTCCCACTCCTGGACATCTATTAATACATCAAAACCAGAAATTCCTAGAACAAAAAAGATAACTATACACCCAAAGATACAAGTATAAAAGGGAAGAGGAGGTGCTGGAGTGGTGGCTCAGCAGTTATAGTAGTTGCCTGGAATACCAAGTATGTGGGTTCGAACCCCAACACCGTGAAGTGTCAGAGCAATGAAAGTCACATGAAAAACATCAGTAGCAATCAGAGATGCATATCAAAACTTCACTGATATTTCACCTCACTCTGGTCAGAGCGGCAAAAATGAAGGATACAAATAATGACAGATGCTGGAGGGGATGTGGGAAAACAGGAATACTGTCACACTGTTGGTGGGACTGCAAACTGGTACAGCCACTCTGGAAAGCAGTGTGGTGACTCCTCATAAAACTGGAGCTGGAACCACAATAGACAAATTACAGAGATACAGCTTCATCAGTGTTTATAGCACCTCAATTTACTATAGTTAAATTATGGAACCAACCCAGATGCTCTTCACAGGACGAGTGAATTAAAAAACTGTGGTACATATATATAATGGAATTCTACTCTATTGTTAGAGATATCGATATCATGGCATTTGCAGACAAATGGATGGAGATGGGAAAAAATTATGCTGAGTGAAATATCCCAAACTCAGAGACTCAAGGGCAGAATGTTTTCCGCTCATCTGTGGAAATTGGAATACAGTTGGAAACAGACTGAAAGTTGGCTAAGCTAATAATAACCTCAATATGGGTGAACTTTTACATGAGCAGGGGGAAATTTGCCCATGATGCTGGGGAATGAAAGGAGGGTGGTAGGGAGGAGGGGAAGGAATAGAAGGGTGATCAAGTATACTGGAGGGAGAGAGTATGGGGCTACCAACTCAATGAAGAACCTTTGACTTCCATAAGAAGCCAAACTAACACAGGGGTATAGTAGGGGGAATCATAGGATCGGGGAGGAGATTACGGAACAGCATCAGCCTTGGTTTGCACTGGTGTTATGCATTTGTTCATGATTGTATGGCAACAATTCCCCTCCTAAATGTAAGACTATATTCAATGAACAAAAAAATAAAAGAAAAAGAAAACGAAAATCAATTCTCTCTTTCTCTCTGTCTCCTTTCTCTTAAAAAAACAAAATGGAAAAGGAATTCAATGCAACTCATGCAAAAGCTTAAGTCCTCTAGAAAAAAAAATCTCCTTCCCCAAATTTACAATCCCCCAACAAAGGAACACACAGATAAAGAAGTGGAAGAAATTCCAGTGAAGGACTATAAAAAAGTGATTGTTAAAAGTGTTCAAAGAACTAAACGAACATATAAGAAAAGAAGAGAACAAATACAGAAGGTAGATGATCATTTCAACAAAGATACAGAAAAGAAACTAATCAGAACTACTAGAAATAGAGACATAATTAATTAAATTTAAAAAATCATTTGGGAAAGCCACCAGCAGAAAAGGTCTTATAGAAAATAGAACTTAAAACCTCAAAGATAGAACTTCTGATCTTGAAAACAAAGTGTAAAACTTGAATACTCAGTAGGAAAAAAGGAAAACAATATAAAATACTATGATCAGAATACACAGGAATTCTGAGACATCATATCAAACCTGAGAGTCATTGGGGTAGAAGACAATATGGGGATACACTAAAGGCATTAAGAATCTATTCATTAAGACAGTAGCAGAAAAATTTCCCCACCTTAGAGATGAGGTAGATATACAAATACACAAGATGAATATATGACTCAAAAAAGACAAGATCAAAAAGGAAACCTAACCAAGACACATTATAACGAAAATGCCAAACATAGAAAATAAGAAAAGAAATTAGAAGCTGCAGGAGAAACACATCAAGGTACATTTCAAGGCAAACTGAATCAAGGTCCATTTGGAGGCAAACTAGTAAGTCTTACTTCTGACTTCTCAGCACAGACCCTAAAATCAAGGAGGGCCCTCAATGCTTGAAAACAATTGCCTGCCAAAATAGCAATGTCCAGCAAAGCTATCTTTCAGAATTTATGTGGAGATTAAAGCATTACATGATAAGAACAGACTAAATAATTTCATGACCACTAAGTCAGCACTACAAAAATTACTTACCTTTATACTGCACATAGAGGACAACCTAAACAAAATCCAAAGCTACAAAATGAATGATCCATAGAAAATAAATCAAAATCAAGACAGAATATTAAAAACTAGCCAAAATGGAAGAAAATATCAATCATCTATCCTTAATAACACTGACGATAAATAGTGTCAACTCCCCCAATAAAAAAAAATAGATTGACAGAATGGGGGGAAAAATCTAACTATGTGCTATTAGCAAGACATTAATCTGAAGAGAAATGACATTCATAGCTTGAAAGCTAAATAATGGAGGAAAAATAATCCATGCAAATGGAGCCCAAAACAAGCAGAAGTAACTACTTTCATTTCTGACAAAACTGATTTCAAGCCAAAATTAATCAGAAAAGATAAAGAAGGCTACCACACATTGATAAAGGGAGCAATGCAACAAGAAGATATAACAAAAGTCAATATTTTGTCTCAAATGTTAGTGTATGTAGTTACAGAAATAAAAGGTCCTTTTTGTCATCAGACCCCAAATATAGCCCAATATGATTATTCTGGGTTATTTCCTCACACACCAAGCTCCAATAGACAAGTCATCTAAATATAAAATCAATAAAGATAATTAATTCTGACCTTATAATATTACAAACCAAATAGACCCAAGTGATTTCAACAGAATATTCACCCTAAAACAGCTTCTTCTCAGCAGCTTATGGAACATTTTTAAACAAATACAATATTCTAGTTCCCACTGTAAACCTCAGCAAATATCAAACAAATTGATATAATCTCATGCATTTTATCAGATCATAATAGAGGGAATCTGGAAATCTATAGGACGAAAAGTTATAGAAACCACATAAGTACATACAGATTGAACAATACTGTTTTAAATGATGAATGGATCATATAAGAAATGAGAGAAGAAATAAAAAGACTTTCCTAGAAATAACTAATTCCAAAATCAGTAGAAGACAGTTGATAATTAAATCAGAGCCAAAATCAATGGCATTTTGAATTACAAAGCAACATGAATGATCAATTCAGTAAAGCATTAGTTCTTTGGAAACATAAACAAGACTTAAAGACCCCTAAAAATATAACAAAAAGAAAGGTACAGAAGACACAAATTAATAAAATTTTTAAAAATCTGCTAGGTTGAAAATTATTAATTATATAGTTTAGTTCTGTGCCATCATTACTTGCTTTTATTTAGATGATCTATCCAGTGATGAAGGAGGCATGTTAAAGTCACCATGTTGTGTTGTGACTGATTTGGTTCTTAAAATTGAGAAGGGTTTGTTTGATGTATGTAAATGTTCAGTTGTTTGGAGCATAAATATTTCTGATCATTATGTCTTGTTGCTGTATGATTCCTTTCAGTAGTATGAAATAACCTTCTTTGTCTCTTCTAATTAATTTTGGCTTGAAGTCCATTTTACCGGATATGAGAATAGTAATCCCTGCTTATTTATGAGAACTAGGAATGGTATGTTTCTCCTCATTCTTTCACTTTCAGTCTATGTATACCTTTGTCTATGAGGTGAGTTTCTTGCACACATTATATTTTTAAACCCAATCTGCCAATCTATTTATTTTGACTGAAGAGTTTAGATCACATGCATTCAATATTACTATTGAAGGATGACTCTATTTCCTGTAATTTTGATTTAATTTTTGTGTTTAAATTGGAGTTGATTCTATTTTGAGTGATAATGCTTCTAGTGTGATGTCTCCCTATGCTGGTTTTTTAAAATTTCTCTTTATAAAATATTTTATTGAGTATGTTTTATAGTGCAGGGTTTCTAATTATGTGTTATTTTAGACTTTGTTTATCACTGGAGATTTTTATTTTATTTGGAAATTTGAACCTTAATTTTACTGGGAATAGAATTCTGGGTCGACATCCATATTCTTTCTGAGCTTGGTATACATTTTTCAAAGATCTCCTCATTTTTAGGATATGAGCTTAGAAGTCAGTTAATATCTGGATTGGTTTTACCATTAATGTGATCTATTGTTTTTCTCTTGCAACTTTTAAAATTTTGTCCTTGTTCTGTATATTATGCATTTTCATAATATTGTGGCTTGTAGTGAATCTGTTGTGATTTTGTGTATTTGGATTCCTATATGTCTCTTGAATTTGAATATCCATTTTGTTCTTAAGGTTTGGAAAATTTTCTGATATTATTATATTGAAAAGATTATGAATTCTATTATTGGTTTTTGTTTTAGTCTTCACCCAAACCAGGAATTCTTAAATTTGGTTTCTGGGCGTTATCCCAGATCTCTTGGCTAATCTGTTCATGGTGTCTTAACATCTATTCTCTATGGTTAACTTTATTTTCAAAAGTATATACTTTGTCTTCATGGCCTGAAAATCTGTCTTCTGAGTGTTCTATTGGTAATGTTTTATTTGATTTTTAATATGGTTTATTGATTCCTTCATTTTGGGAATTTCTGTTTGATTCTTTTTACAGAATCTATCTCTTTATTGAGGTGATCTTTCATTACCTTTATTTCTTCTCTAAATTCCTTGCTTACACAATTTTTTAGCTCATAGAGAAATTTAAGTATAAATTTCTAAATGTCTTCTCTGACATTTCTTCTGCTATGGTGTCATTGATGTCTGCTGTTGAAGTATCATGTGTTGATTGGGATGATTTGTTCTCTTGCTTTTTAATATTGTTTGTATATCTACCCATCTGTCAGTCTTTTCTGATTTCTTCTTTTAAGTGAAGAGTTACTTTGTGATCTGCTTTTTCTTAGGATCCCTGGGTTGGGTAGAGTATAGGCATTTATATTTTAATTCAATATATAATGTATTCTGATCCTAATTTCAACACCACTTTAAGAGAGAACTCTAAGACCTATTGACTATATTTACTAAAGATCCTTGTGAGCCAAGTATCACTGTATTCTAACTTGTAAGGACCTTGTAATTCAATAAAGGCATAAACCTTTACTAACAGTTCAGAAATGGGTCAAAAACTGGTATTTAATTTTAGTAAAATTATTAATACCTGCAGTGAGTGTTAGAGAAAGGATGGAGGAATTTTGGATAAGTAGGACAGGCAAAAAGAAAGACAGATAGAAAGAGAGAGAGAGAAGAGTTAATTTGCACCAAGAAAAATGTGTAATTTACACCAAGGTTAATTTATAAAAAGATTAAAGGGAGAAAGAAAGAGAGGGAGAGAGAAGCCAAGATAGATTAGTTTTTACCAAGGTATAATGGAGAAATAAGTGAGTAAGTTTTTTGGGGGGTTATAGTGGATAACATTTGAGAATGAATAAAGGGTGAGAGAAGTTCACTAAAATGTCTGAGAACTTGCATGTCTGAGACTATTTTACTATGATATTATTGTTAGATAAAAATTCTAGGTTATAACATTTTTCCCTTAAATGCTTGAAAACTACATTTCATATTGTATCTAGTGTAATATTACAAATACTGTGAATATGATCTATTATTTCTCTATGATTTGGAAATTTTTTATGTCAATGGTATTCTTAGATTTTATTCTTATATCTAAGTGCCTTACTGTACTGGCATTTTATAAGCACTTTCTAACTGAACTATGCCATCTATTTTTATTTACTTTTTAATGCAGAAGATCTATTTCCAATATTTTACTCAATTCTTTCTTCTTCATTTTTACTTTTCTCATTTTCTGGGACTAGATATATGCCAATGCTTTTTTATCTTGTTTATCTTACCCATATTTTTCCATTTCTTTATTCTTTTCTTCTTATTTCTGGTATATATGGACTTTAAAAATCAGATCTTTCAGTTTACTAATCAATTTTCTGGGGACATCTGATATTTTCCTTTTAAAAATATTTCAGTCACTGTTTTTGATATATTTATTAGGTTCTTTTATGCTTTCTTGAGTTTTATTTTATGTTACTAATCTTCACAAAGCCATAGTTAGGTCACTAACATTCCCAAGTCCCTGAGATATAATAGCTTCCCTGAATCAAACACTGTAGGTTCTGAGCAAAATCTAACCTTGATTCTTCAAATGTACATTTTTAATTCAAAATTAATGTATAATTTCATTTCTAATTTGTGAGATATGTGGGCTAGTAGAGTTGTGGTAAGGGTGCTTTCTAATTTCTTGACTGATTTCTGAGCAATCTAAACTCCCCATAGGGACACACAGCATAGTAGGATATATTTGGTGCTAACTTCTAAGAGACTGCTGAAACAAGGGCCTGAATCTTTCAGAATTAGTCTAGAGCAGTACCAGACTTACAACACAAGGCACTCCATAAATATTTGCTTCATGAATAAACAAAAAGGCATCAAGTGAGAGTAACAAAATTTTGTTTTCTTCACATCTTTACTTAATCAGAAAACTTGAAGATAGAAATAGAAACTCATTGATCTGATTTGTCTGCTATACTAAAGCTATGTCACAGAGAGCCAGCCAATGCATCCTGCTGGGTCACAAGGAATAATGCTCACCTCACACATTCTAATATTTTAAAGAGTGTGAAGCCTTTATGGAGCTCATGAGCTGCATGGTCCTCCATTTCTATTATTTCACTGAAAACCCACCACTATGGATCTTTAACTATCCTTACCAAAGATAAAGTTGATTTTCTGTTTGAGTGTAGTGGGGGAAAGACTGAAATGAGGAAAGAAGCAAGGTATAACAAGACCTGTTATATAGAAAAGAGGAATGGATCCTGGGCCATTGAGCAAGATAACAAGAAAATACTAATATTCAATAATTTTATTTATAAAAACACCTGTGAGAGAAAACTGGGTATGTAACTATAGCTTATAATCATCCTAGACTAGACAGACAATATCAGGAGTGTTGAACAATGCCTTCCATGAGTCCTTTGGCCAAAACCATCATCAGAGGACACAGGTCCTCTATGAACCTGTCCACCTTAGCATCCCTGTGGAACACTAGCACTGTTGGGCAGCAACCTATGAAAGCCCTGGCGTTTGTGTGAGTATAGCCATGGATGTCAGAGGTCAGTGGCTTGGGCCCTCAATCATTTATGTTTCCTGAGATTGGAGGTCTGTAAAACTCTTTCTCATGATTGTCACAAACCTCAGATTCTTTGTGTCTCAGATGCCTTGTCAATCACAAGTGGAACATTTTTAATTGGAATTGGTGGTGCACACCTATAACCTCAGCTATTAGGAGGCTGAGGCAAGAGGAGTCCAACTTCAAGGCCAGCTTGGACAACTTTACAAGACCCTGACTCTCTGACTCAAAATGAAATAAAATAAGGGTTGAGGATATTGCTCAATGGTAGCATGCCTAGCATGCACAACACCCTGGATTCAATTGTCAATACTCAGGTGGGGGCAGTGTAGATTTTTCAAAGCATAGAATGAAGTGGATAGTATGGCATTTTGGACAATGAAATGAAATTCCTAGTTTTTGTGGGTAATAAAATTTTTTAAAAATTACCAATAATAAATGCAATGAAAGGATTTTTATAGAATATATATAACATTGATGAATAGCTTCTTATTAAACAAAGTTTTTGCCTTCTGAAATCATGCTACGGATCTGGTTTATCTAGTATTTATAATATAAATTTAGACCAGAGGTGTGGAAGCTTTTTCAATACAGGGCTTTAGTATAACTACTGGAAGTTTGTGCAATTAAGCAGTGACTGTCACAATTTCTCAATTCAGTCTTCCAGTGCAAAAGCAGACATAAATGATATGTAAATAATTGGGCAAAATTGTATTTCAAAAATACCATTTACAAAATTAGGTTACAAATAGTATTTAAACTAAAGTTGTAGTTTGTAGTTTTGTGACCAGTCCAATCATCAGTAGACATTTCAAATAATCAAATACATACTCATGGTCAGTTTGAAATTCAAGCCAGTGTAGTATACTAAGGGTTTCATATTTAAGGAATTGTGAGAGATAGAAATCAATAGGTAGCCAAAGCCCACATCCTGGAGTATCATTATAGTCATTTCCAAAGAAGGTGAATTGGATCCATTGGAAGTCACCACTGAGGAAACGCAGGAAAAGGGTGTAAAGAAATCCATACTACAAAACAATCACATGGGCAGGGAGTTGGAGGTTAAACGGAAAAGCAAATAATTCAGAACTTTTTCAGCAACAAGACTAATAAAATAGAAAGCCTTCACTCAAAAGAGGGTAACTGTAGTTACTAGAGCAGAAGCAAGTTAGAGTGGCCCAAGGGTGTAAAATTCCCAGCAGGAAGTGAATTTGGAGGTAAGAATAAGCAAGAGAAAGGACCCATCACTAAGGATACAGAGTTTCATTTACCCTTGAGCCTGTGAGTGCATGCTGGCACCTTTTACCAAAAGAAAGTACAAAAAAGGTATACCAGATTTCATAGGGTAACATTAGGAGTTCCTCTTAGGGAGACATGGAGGTTGAACAGCCTGCAGTGTTGAAATGGAAATGTTTAGTAGACTGAAGGTTGTTTGGCTTCTGAGCACAAGAGTCAGGTGCACCCATTACTTGGTACTCTGGGAGCACCCAAACATCAAGGTGGGACTTGGAGGAAAACTTGCATTACTTTTCTTTCTTGCTATGTTTTCATCTTCCATTGTTCCTTCTGTTTTACCTTTCTTTTTCCTTCTTCTTTTCGATTCTTCCTTCCTTCCTTCTTTCTTCCTTTTTTGAAATTTTTTCTGCGTGTGTGCATCACTTTGAATGTTATTCTTTGGTAGACTTTATTCATTTATACCTTGTGCTCCAAGTTTATAAAAATTTAAACACAATTTTCTCAAATTTTAATCTATTTCCAACTGATTAAAGAAAAGGACTAGGGGCTGGAGCTGTGGCTAGCAGTTACAGCACTTGCCTGCCATGCATGAGGACCCAGTTTCAAATCCTAGCACCACATATACAAAGAAGTATCAGAGAAATTAAAATCCCAAATGAAAAAATAAAGTTTATTCCCTCTCTCTCTTTCTCCCCGTCTGTCTCACTTTCTCCCTCTTTCTCTCTCTTAAAAAAAAAAAAAAAAAAAAGACCAGCTCCAGCTCCACATGACATGAACTTAAACTTTATGGACACTCATCTTTTTGCCTTGTGCAAACCACACCATCATCTTTTGAATTTTGAGGTAGAATTCACACTGTCAACTTTAACCCAACATTTTCTTCCTGTTTTCTCTCATGTCCTCTGCAATCCCAGAATGTTGCCTCTCGTACCAGTGCATTCATTGTGTGTCTCTTTCCTTCCGTAGTTAAACATCTTATCTGGACATGTCCTAAGGGCTCCCCGGTTAGGCCCGTGCTCTCTATTTCTCCAGAGCGATATTATTTTTTTAAATGATTTTTTTATTTGTTTGACATAGTTTTACAATTTTTTAAATTCGTTAAATATGGACTGCTAAAACTAGTCAGAGTGATCTTACTGAAAGGACTCTAGCTGCTTTGAATTCTTAACTATTTAATCCAACACACCCCCAGTAATCATGTTAAGACATAAAATTTGGCATAAAAAAAGGCTTGACATGTTCAAGAGAAAAAAAATTTCTTGCCATTGCAAAAGAGTAGAATAATAATTAGGAAAAAAGTTAAATAAAACAGTTTTTCGCAAAGGTTTTACCAAGTTACCTTTCCAAGTCTCCTTCCTTCAATGTCATTATTCTCTCGGAATACATTATAACTCCTAACTATTTTTGATAGGAGGAACTAAAAGAACTTTTTAGGAGAAGTTACTATGACAACATCACATTTTCTTGTTCATTCATATGTCAATAATCTAAATTCAATATTTCATGTTCCAGCTACATTTCCTTCCAATATCTTTGTTCAACAAGGGTTAGATTTGGTCCCTATTGGAGCAGCTAGGGAAAGAGAGAAGAGACAAGGAGTAAATTAACATATTTGAAAAGATTTTGAAGCTGTTTTTTCTTAAAGTAAAATTTTGCTCCTCTAATTACCCCTCCTCAACTATGAAGGTCACTATCATTCTTCAATTAAAATAATAAAGGATAATAAACCTAATAATTGTATGCTGTTTCAAAATACCTGGTATTGTAATAAATGCTGTATGTATTTAATTCACTCTAGCTCCAAAGAAAACCAAAAAAAGTAGTTACTATTACTGCTTTTGCTAAGAGATGAAGAAATTAGATCACACATAGTAATATGTTTGTAATCCCAGCTGCTTGGGAGACTTAGGCAGGAAGGATGGCATATTCAAGACCAGCTTGGACAACTTAGACAGCTCTAAGTGACTTTACAAGATTCTGTTTTAAAATATTTTTTATTAGTGCAAGACAGTCTTACACAGTGAAAGGATGCATTGTTATACCTTCATACTTTGGCACATAATGACAATGTAACTTGAACCCAATCCTTACCCAGGATAGCTGAGGATGTGGGGATTGGCTCAGTGGTTATGCACCCTGGGTTCAATCCCCAGTACCAGAAAAAAAAAGAGGAAATTAACACATGACAGTTGCGCAGGGTCGTGCAATTTCTAAATAGTTGTATTAGGTTTTCACTGTACAGTCTCATTGTAGCCTACACTCTTCCATTACCTAATACTGCCCTTCTTAACCATATGCTGTGCTGACAATCATATGATTACCTCTATAATTTGATGTTATTCTTGCCCATACTATCACTCCTTGAATAAAATTCAAACTCATTAGCTTGGAATAAAAATGATGTCCACATAATACTACATCATCCTTTGTCTTCAAACTCTCAAGTGTTCTGACATCCTGGAACATTCAGCTCCCACTGGGCTGGAGGATCTCTGCATAATTGGACTCATAACTTGATGATAACCAGAACCACAACCACATACATGAAATTTTTCAACATCTGTGTTGTCTTTAAAACATAAGTATTAAATATCAGGGCACTGTTACAGTGACAGTTTTAGACTTCACGCCCAATAGGCACTATGGAAAAAATGGATGAATAAATATCAAAGAGTGCTTTATCTCCTCTAATTTTTAAAGCTTTAACTTTAAAAATCAATATCTTTGGTTGTGCTGATAACATATAAATGCGTAAAGAGAACACCACATTGTGTTTATGTGTGGCTCATGGTGCATAAATACAGAATCAAATGTCACTTTTAATTATAATTTAAAAACATTTCTTTGTATCCTACTCATCTCCACACAAACACACAATACACACACACAGACACAAAGCCTTTTGGATCACATAAAGGGCATATGCATACCACATTGTCCTGAATTATATAATGACCAGTTAGTGCCACAACTCCCAAGGCAACTTTTCAACACAGGCTGCTTTAAAAGAAAATGTCCTTCTCCTATTAACTCCTTTTGTACAATGAGCTCCATATCTGAAAAATATTGCAATGTGTTTCCCTATTGAATTGAGAGTCTGTGAGCTTCATTTGCAAGGTAGCAAAAACAAAAGAAAATCATGATTTGGTTTGAGAAGTGCATTATTCCATGTATTCCCTAACTTAACATCTGTGAATTCAGTATTTTCTCTGTGTTAAATATGTTTTCAGGAAATTTACAAACTAATGGAAAACAAAGACATCCCCTGGATAGCACATCCATTCCATGGAATTTACTCTGTACCTGAAATATACTGCTTGCATAGTTTACTTATAAATTAATTTCGGTAAATATTATGTCTTCTGAGGAAGTGATATATTGTGAGTGGAGATGAGTTTGTCCTGTCATGCTATAATAGTACAGAGTGAGACTCCTTGCTGTGGGAGAATGGGAAGAAGAGCCAGAAACAACCTCTTAAAGAACATTAGGATGTAAGGGTAAATCCTTATTCATAGTGCTTTGTTTTTATTTATTTTTGTTTGTTTGTTTTTTTGTGTTTTTTTATTTTTAGTTTTTCATGTGGCTTTTTTTTTATTACAAGAATATAGAAATACAGTTGAGGGGGAAACATTATCAAAACATTAGCAATCAATGGATATAAACTTTGTTATCGAGGGGAAAAGCCAGATCATGGATAACCACCTTGGATTTTACCTATTGCAGTTTCCCCCAGAAGAACTCATGCGTTAAATGGGTAGTTCGTTTGTGGAGGAATGACATCGGCTTCTGGGATGGTTCCCCCATCTTCCCAATCTCCAGACTCCTATGAGGTCTTCATACACCCTCCCTCCTCCACATCCCCCTCCCTCCACCTCCAAGTATCCTATAGAGCCATCCCTCTAATGCTCTGAAAGTTTTGGAGATGTAATTCAATCTTTTTGAGCCAGGATGAATTCATCTGGAAAAGTATTGGAATAAACAGGCTCAATCTTACATATACATCTTCAGAGTCCACACAAATAGCACTCTCCAGCTCTTTTAATAATCCTGGTACCTGAGCTTCTCCAGAAAATTATGAGAAAGGAAAATTCTGAATTAATCTTTATCAAGAACATAACTGATAAAGTGTTAATGAACTGATTTTAGCAATACATTTTAAAAAGATGATCAAGTTGACTTAAACTGAGAAATGTAAATTTGTCTTAATATTAGAAAATCAAGTAATGTAATTCACCACATTAAAGAATCAGCAGAGAAATCTATATCTTCAAATCCATAAATAGAAAAGATGTTTGATAAGATTCACAAAAATACTGATGATTAAAAAGCATTCTAAATTCCTTTTTAGCATACTATAAATGGAAGAGAAGCATATTTTAACGTGATGAAAAGTATCTACAAAATCATCCATAGCAAACCTCATATCAAAAGGAAAAGTTTTCCTTATTATTATGAACAAGACAAGGTACACTATTTACTCATCTCTTTAGTAATATACTAGAGTTCTTAACTCATGTTCTATGTGAAGAAAAACCTATAGAAATATAATTATTGAAAAGAAAGATATTAAATTGTACTTTTTCTTATTAAATGTCAGTTGAATAGCATCATTTTTGAAGGGATTAAATTATTCTATAACAGCACATAATTTCAGAAACTTAAAATATGAAAATCTCTTTTCTTTTTCATGCTATTTGTCCAACATGAGAATTCTCTCAAGGATCATAGATGATGGTGGACCAATTAATAATTTGCTTTCATCATTGCCATGAACGTGGGATAAAAGCTGAAACTGGTTACTAGTGATGAAATTTTCCACCTCAAATTTGCAAGAGGTATTTTCACTCATATTTTGTTTATTTTATTAGCCAAAGCATGTCAGAAATATGCCTAACTTTAAGTGGGTGTAAAAGTGCAATATTACCATATTCTCCCAGATTGAAGACTAGAATATCTGTGAACAACCATGAAGACAGACAATAAAATATTCAGATCAAGTACTTATAACTAGTAACAGTGTTCAACAACTGTACCACAAAACAAATGCCAAAGGCAAAGTTATAATTTTAGAATTCACATGATAATGTACAAAATATACAAAGTTCTAGAGATAAATCTAACCAAATTATAAGGCTGGAATGGAAAAAATGTAAAGTTTTACTAAAAGAAATAAAAGATTTAAATAATAGACTTATCATATGCTCCCAGAAGTCTCTATCTATGAATCTGTCAATTTAATGCTATATTAATTAATCTAAATTAGTCCTTGTGTTTTCATAAAATCTAACAAATTTGTTTTAAAGTATCAAAAACTAAAGAATACAAAATAAAACTAGGAAAATTAACCAGGTAAAAGATTGTATTTTGTCAAATTGCATAAACTGTTAAGAGAGTTATGAGTTTAGCACTGAGACCTGAGGTATAGAATAAATGACCTCAAGGTAACCCAGGCTTATAAAGAAAGATCATTTAGAAAGTTGCTGAACTAATGTTAAAATCATTGGGAAAAAGGGTTTCTTTTTTTATTGAGAAACTCATTTGTTGAACAATCATAAAAGTTTTTAACAAAATAATATAAAATGTATATAGAGTCTGAAAATTAGATTTACCCCCAAGAGTGCTCCCCCCCATTTACACACCCTTATCCCTGCCTTCCCCTTCCTGCAACATCTCTAAAAAAGAATTAAGCTGTGTAACATTACACCTTATCTGGACTCAACACATGATAATAGACCTCCTTTCTCAATGGACAGGGTCTAGTTCCAGCCTCCACAGATGAGTGAAGACATTCAACCCTTGGTTCTCTGGGTTTTATGCTGATTTCACTCAGCATAATTTTTTCCATAGCCATCCATTTACCTTCAAAGGCTGCAGTATATTGTTTCCAATTGCTGTGTAAAATTCCATGGTATATATGTACCACAGCTTTTGGATCCATTCATCTAGTGATGGACATCTGGGTTGTTTCAATAGTCTAAAAATAGTAAATTGAGCTGCTATGAACATAGATATTGCTGTGTCACTATAATGTGCAGATTCTAGATCCCCTGGAAAGATACCCAGGAGTGGAATAGCAGGATCATAAGGTGGTCTCATCCCTAGTTTTTTGAAGATTCTCCACACTGCTTTCCAGAGGGGCTGTACCAGTCTGCAGCTCCACCAACAGTGTGTTAGTGTGCCTATCTCTCCACATGCCCTCCAGCATCTATTATTGCTTATTTTCTTCATTTTTGCCATTCTGACTGGCGTGAGGTGATATCTTAATATAGTTTTCATTTGCATTTCTCTGATTACTACTGATTTAGAGCACTTTCCCATGTATTCATTGGCTTGATCAGTGTCCTCTTTTGAGAAGTTTCTATTTAGCTCTTTGGCCAATTTATTGATTGGGTCGTTTGTGTTTTTGTAGTTGAGGTTTTTGAGGATTTTGTAGATTCTGGGTATAAGTCCCCTGTCAGAGGAATCATAGCCCATGATTCTCTCCATTTCCGTAGGAAACCTCCTGACTCTTGATTGTTTCCTTGGCAGTGCAAAAAGGGTTTCTTAAGTCATTTTAAGTAAGTATTTATCCTTCTAGAGAATAAAAAATTAAAATGTGAGACCCACTTCATAGTATATGGCCCTGTCCATGTTTGGACCTCTAAGCACAAGCCCCACTAAAATGCATTCTTTATCCTCTCTTCTTCAGCATCCTCTTCTCTCAGTCCATAGAATTTTATTTATTTGAGGGGACAGGATAGCCTTTCTCCTAAAACTGAGAAACAAATGGTTTTAAATTCTGTTGTCTCTTCTGTTAATTTAAAATATGTTTTTTGAAAAATTATAAATAAAATCAGGAATCTTTATCTTTCTCTGGATTGACTGCAACATTTTTTCATAGATGCAAGAGAAAGAAAATCACGTAGTAGCCTACGTGTATGGTGCAGGTAAGGCAAGGATTTTTTAAAATCATAGGAATGAAGAGCCATTGGCTATTATTATACATGCAGAAAAATGAAGGTATGGATTCATTTTGGAATATTTTAATTTCTATTTTCAAGTGTTGAGGTCTTTGTCTTGAGGTAAGGGGAGGGCAAACAAGCAAGAATACGTATATATTTTTCTTCAATATACATGTATTCAAATAACATGTATCTTCCAATAAGGCTATAAAGTGAAGTACAGCAATGTAAAGAGGAGACAGTGGGAGAAGGGAAATACACCAAGATTTTGAATATTGGTTGCCGGTGGATTCATCCCGTTAATGACAGAAAAAAAAGATCAATGCTTATTAAAACTATAGTAGCAAAGCTGACCCTGGGTGTTGGAGAGCAATAGTAAGTGCAAACAGATATATTCCATAAACCTTTAGAAAGGTAAGGTCAGGTTTGAAGCTGGAGTTCGGGATAAAAATTATTGAATGAGTAGTGATTACACCAGTCAATTCCAGGTATATATATATATATATATATATATATCTGGCATATATATCAACTGACTAAGATCTGAAATTAATAGACCCTCAAAATTTTCTTCCTGTATAATTTTTTCTAAATACAAACTGAGAATTATTTATACAAGCAAATCTTTTTTTTTAATTTTTTTTATTAGAATATAGAAATACAGTTGAGGGAGAAACATTATCAAAACAGTATCAATCAGTGGATATAAACTTTGTTATTGAGGGGAAAAACCAGATCATGGATCTGACCAGAGTACTTTCTTTCTCTCTCTCTCTCCCTCTGATCAAATGAAAAAACGTTTTGGTTGCTTAAGTATTTATACTTTTTCTATTACATTTATGTCATAGGTTTGCAAAAAAGTAAACTCTGTCTTTATAAGAATCTCATTGAAACTCACGTCTGAACAGCTTTTGATACTGTATAAAGAAAACAATAAACTTTCATCCACAAGACCACAGAAAACATCACAGAAGAACAGAGGGAGGAAGAATTGCAGGAGAGGGAGTACCAAGAGAATCTTGAGAAGGAGGCTCACAGAACAGACCAAGGAGTTGGCAAATTCATAAGGAGGGAGAACTATGCAGTACCTTCTTAGGTGCTTAGATACAGATGCGAGTTTATATTATGCTATTAGATGCACAGATGTGTACTTACATGAGTTTAAATTATAAGTGGAGAAAATTTATTATTTTAAAGGATTTACTTAGAAAACACCTACAGAAAACCCAAAAGTAAACCTGGATTGCACTTGCCAAGGCACCATATTTTAATGAATGCTTTATACCTTTATAATAATTATCAAACACTTATGTTTTATAGATAGCATACTTTGCATAGCTGTGATGATTTGCTTCTTTTCTTAATACAGAATAAATGATTTTTGTCATTATGCAATTGAACTTATTCCCTGGTACCTGCTTCAAAATATTGGTCCCGTACCCAGGGTATTCTTGCAAAATATGAGACATTCAATAATAATTTAAAATGTGCATATTCTTCATTTTGTTTGATTCTGTTTTTCTTAGTCACTAGTTTCAATAACTGAACACTCCTTTAGCTACATTTCAGTTAATCAAAAAGCCTGTAGCAGAGTACAGAATGTGCCCACAAGAAAACCCCAAGCAGTGCAGATGGCCCCACCTCTGCACTCAGAAGCAGAAAAGTAGTTCTCTGAAACAGCTGGGGCCTGGGAGCCTCTGAGTGGGTTTTGCCTTCTGGCATGCAAATAAGGAGAGTGCATCTGACTTGAATCTCCAGTGCTCAAACCAACTAATGCTATGGTAAATAGCTTTTTATGTATAAGAGTGTTCAAAATTTACTCTCTGCAGCCATAATTTTTTTGCTGAAGTTGTATGCAATCCGCAATGATGCATATACTACATATTGCCTAGAAAGCTACAGCTGTATGTATCTGAGCATAGGGGATGGAGAATTTGGAAGAATAGGAGGTGGTAACACAGATGTTTTCTAAGAGCTCCCATTTGATCTCCATAAAGAAACCCTAAGGTGTGAGGTTAATTGCAATTTTTCTCATTTTTCCTCCAGTTGCTAATATTTAAGAATTTTCAAAGAATTTTAGCATCCTACAGCTTAATTGCACCCAGTCCTTACCTCATCATATTGTATAAGAAATAAATATTGATTGAATGTAAGTGCATTGCAATGTATTCCCCTGCCCTCAATCCCAACACAAAGAACTGAATTACTAAAGGGCACAGAGCACAAATCCCTCTTTATGAGCATGAGGAAACTTGCTATAAAAGCAAACTGAAAATCAATGGCCCCTTGATACTCTCAAGGGCTTGGTACAGGAAAAGAGGTCTCGACACTGAATCAAGGGATGCATATCAGTTTGAGTTAAAAAAAATTCATGAACCAATGATTAAATTGCCTATTTGGATATTACTTTTAAATTAGTGATGGACTATACTATAGCCAAAAGTGATTGTTCTTGTAACTATTTCATCTATATGTAGGCAAGTTACATCTTTACATATCAGGAAATAGAACAATATGAAAAACATTAACAAAGAAAGAGATGAGATGGTTCTCACCACTAAAGTACAGGGCTGACAACCATTCTCACACAATTATATCCTAGGCTTCTCCTTAATGCTCTAATTGATTTGATTTCTGTTATCCAAGTTGCATTGGTGGAAAGGGAGAACTCTTTGGGAAAGCATGCAATGTGAAGCTCTTGTCTCAAAGAGCATGGCTAAAATAGACTCTGTATAATAAATAATTAAGAAATAGATAAAAGCAAAATTAATTTTTGGTATTGCAGGACTGAATACAATTGGTATCTATAAAACAAACATCTTCTGCTGACAGGACTTATTACACTTAATTTAGGAACCAACACTGTATTTAAAGAATTTATGTATCACTATAGTAAAAACCACATCAGCTTTTGTCCCTAATTATAATCATGATGCTTTTATTCAAGAACCTAAAACAGATTATTGTTTTTAAATGCCTTTATTTTTAATGTTTAAATTAAAATGCATTGAAATACAAGTTACTGTGTCAATATTCAGGGTAGAAATGCAATCAGGATTTATATAACAAATGAACAAAAACACATTACCATTACAGTTGTTAGTAGAAAATACTTTGCTAATAACCTCATTCTCATCTCATTTGTGCTCTATATCACAACTTTATTTTTAAGAGATTCAAATATGAAATGTAAATTGCATGAGTCATTTAAAATATAAGCAAATTCAGTAACTATTGTTCAGAAAATTGTACTTACACGTGGGTATGATGAACCTGCCCTGCAAATGCTATGGTGGAAGTAATCATCTATCTTGAACTTAATGAAATCTTGCTAAGCAAATTATTATTCTAATGCTCTTAATGAGTGAACAACCACTTTAAAAAATTTGTTTCATAAATTTCTGGTGGTTAACTAAGTCATGTTAAATAAAAATTATAAGAGTTTATTGTTGCAGATGGAGCTCTAGGACGAGGTCCTGACAGACCAGACCAAGGAAAATGGGGTGACTCATGCTGAAGGCCACCCAGTGAAACAGAAATGTGAATGAAGCAGAGGGTCCTAAATCACATCAGTTCTTCCTGTAAACCAAAGTTCCAGTCTACTTGAGTCAGTCTAATGAGGAAGTCCCTTCTCTTTTATATTTACAATAAAAATAACAACAACAAAAACAACCTGGTGTGACTAGATCCTGACCAATCAGTTTTTACTCTCTTTGTCCTTCCTTCTTCCCACCTTACAAAAAATAAACAACGCTGACTGTCAATGTACTGTACAGTGGGCACTCTTATTTAATTATGTAGAATGGAAACTGAAATGATTCACAAATTGTAAGCCAATTCTATCAATAGTTAAATTTGTTGCAATTTTGTCTTTTGTCCAAAGGGATTTTCTTCATAATGCCTTTTACCATTGGAGAAATTTTCTTGTGGAACTATGAGAGTCTATAGCAAATATTTTTATTTTCATTGCAGATCAAAAGCAAGTTCCTTGACTAGAGGCAGTCCTGACAAAATGGGAGATCGGTAAGTCAAGCCTTAATATCGTCAGTCTAGTTCATCAATGCATTCTGATTTCTAAACTTCTTATAATTTAAGTAATTTAGGTCCCTAGATACAAAAACAGATTGTTGAATCTTAAGAGATGATACATTCATGGATAAATTTTGTTTTCAAGTACTAAATACACTACTAAATTTTTAAGCCAATTCACATATTAGAATTAAGTACATATCCTACAGTTTAATAATAATGATTATCTTTGTTTCAGATCAACTGTGAGAATGCTAATGTCATTGGAGATCCCTAAATACTGGGGATGCTTCAATGGATATGTGTCCTTCACAAGTCTATTTCTTGTTTTGAGAGGGTAAGCGTACCAGGAGCTGACTGGG
This sequence comes from Aplodontia rufa, assembly GCA_004027875.1. Taxonomy (NCBI): domain Eukaryota; kingdom Metazoa; phylum Chordata; class Mammalia; order Rodentia; family Aplodontiidae; genus Aplodontia; species Aplodontia rufa. Next base: position 35,948 of record PVKS010004033.1, read on the forward strand.
GGACAAAGCTGTGATAGAACACTAGTACCCCTAGTACTTATGGCTTTCAGAGCTGGTAAGAAAAATTTATCTCGCTGTCTAACTCTCCATTAAAATCAAGCTGGATATTGTTGTGCATGCCTTTAATCCCAGCAGCTCAGGAGGTTAGGTAGGAGGATTGCAAATTCAAGGCCAGCCTCAGCAACTTTGGGAGTCCCTAAGTCCCTAAGCAACTTAGCAAGACCCTGTCTCAAAACAAAAACCAAAAATGGGTTGGGGATATTGCTCAGAGGCTAAGCACCCCTGTATTCAATCCACAATACTAAAAAAAAAAAATCAAGCAGGGATGCTTATCAGAATAAGCAGATATCTACTATAATTTCAAAATTAGCTTCCAATGGACAAAATAAGCAAGTACATAAAGTTTCAACTCTGTAATCTTTACCTTGGATTCTCTTGTGAATCCCTCCAAATTTGTGTGTGTGTGTGTGTGTGTGTGTGTACAGAGTACACATTTCAGATTAATTTCTCAAACAACTGCCATGCACCTCTGAACTGGGTCGCTGGCCACATAGTGCACACTCAGCTTTTGATACACAGTCATGCTCCACATAGTGACATTTCAGTCAGTAACAGACTGAATATATGAAAGTGATCCCATAAGACTATATTGCCTAGGGATATCATACCCATCTTAATTTATGTAAATATACTCTACCATGTTCACATGATTACAAAATCACTTAAGGAAACATTTCTCACAGCGCATCTCTGTTGTGAAGTATGGTGATGGGTAGAGTATCACTGGGGTCAAACAGAACTTGCTTAATTGATGGGGATAATGTTTGTTAGTGGTAGAAAAAGAAGCTAATCACTTCAGCTTAGAGTATCCAGTATGGGAAATGCTAATAAGGATGCCATTGTATTAGAAAAAGTGCACCTTCTTCCTCAAAACTGACTCAGCACAGAAAGAAGTGCAGCCTTCTGAACATTGTGAAGGGTGCAACCTATGCCTTTGGAAAAAATTATTAAAAATTATTTCATTTATTATGTTCTGGGCTCAAACCTGAACACTGAGGAAGTGTCTATAAATCAGATAAATCAGACATAAACTCCAGTCTCTTGGAGTTCATAATCTGAGTAGTGGTAGTTGGTTGGGGAATAGGTGGTAGAGATGCAATAATTAATGAAATGTGATATTTAAAGATGTCCAAGAAATGGGGCTGGAGTGGTGGCTCAGTGGTTGCAGTGCTTGTCTGGCATGCACAAGGACACAGGTTCAAACCCCAGCACACATACACAATGAAGTGTCGGAGCAACAAAAGCCCCGTGAAGAACTGGATAAAATTGGTTCTCTCTCTCTCTCTCTCTCTCTCTATCTATCTATCTTTATCTCACTATCCTTTTCTCTTAAAAAAAAGATGTCCAAAAAATGAGGAGAAAGAGAATGAGAGAGATACTATGTAATTCATTAGCACTCCCTCTGACACATAATAGGGACTTATATTTTGAAAATGTAATATGGAACATTAATGGGGAACAGAGTATTTCAATTCTAAGAAGTTCAAAGTGTTCTCATAAGCAACTACACTCTAAGTGGTTTTCAAATCACTGCTTTAAATCATAGTCCACAAAAATTTAAAATGACAATTTTCATGCATGCTACAAAGTCCTCAAGGAATGATCTAGTGAGTGGAGTGTGGTTCAGTGGTTACGGTACTTACCTGGGTTCAAAACCCAGCACCACATATATACACAACTACATGTCAGAGAAACAAGAGCCACATGAAAAAAAATCAGTAAAGTTGATTTTCTCTTTCTCCCATTCTCCTTCTTTCTCTTTAAAAAAAAAAAAGGGAAAAATCTGAGGATTTAGAGTCAGCTAGCCTTACTGTAAGTGAAGGAGTTCTATACCTATGCAAAGGAAGGAAGAAGGAAGCCGGATTCTAACAAGTCACTTTCCTTGCTCCCACTGACAGCTCACACAGGCTAGTAGACAAAGGCTTCTTGTCTTCTGGGATAAGAAATCTCTCCTGACAAAACATTTGTCTTCCCAGTTAGCCAAGGGGATATTTAATAGAGCTGTCAATCACCTTCAAAAGAAAACATAAAAAAAAGGAAATGCATGAAAGAATTTGTTCATTTTTCCCCCAAACCACGGTATTCTTTTCCAGACTATGAAATTCTATGGTACCAATTTGCCTGTTAGCAACTTGACAGGCTGAGGTGGCTACTCATTTCTCATTTTCCTCAACAAAAACGTGGATGAGTTTGACATTATTTCTATTTTCATTTCTTTTAGAAGCTCTAGGGGACGGGAAAAAAAACTTTCACTGGAGATTCACACATGGTTAATAAATCCACAAACTTTGTCACATTACTGAGGCCAGTTGGATAAGAAAAGAAAACCAGTTCAGTGTGTGTTCCTTTTCTGTTTTGGAACCCTCCTCATAACCTGTGCCCTTCCTGGGAAAGAAAGGATCATGACTGCATCTACACCAGCTCACTGAATATGGAGATACTGTGTTCACAAAACGAGGCTTGGTGTCCAAATCCCATAGCAACAATAAAATTATGATTATGGATATGCACAGGTCATTCTGCTGACCTTCTGACTTCCCAGCAGGTCTAACTGTGTCTCTTCCTGCATAGTAATCAAATCCCTACCCCATCTACACCAAATGTATGCTGAATTCAGAAATTTTAATTTCTGTTATAACCATTATTACTCCATAATATATTTTTTAAAGAGAGAAGGACAGTGAGAGAGAGAGACAGAATCAATTTTTATTGAGTTTTTCACATGGCTTTTGTTGCTCCAATACTTAGTTGTGTACGTGGGTTGCTGGGGTTTGAACCCGTGTACTTCTGCATGCTGAGCAAGTGCTTTAATCACTGAGCCACTACTCTAGACCCTGACACTTTACCACCACCAGGTTTGTAGTCCCCTGACACTCTACCACCACCAAGAACAGACACACATAATTTTGGTGGGGGGGCAGCATTAGTTTAGTAACAATTTTCTTGAGAAAGAAAATATGAACTTATTTACAATAAGACTAGCCCCACCTTAGCAAGAAGCCATTTTAGGTAGATGAAATAGCAAGAACAAATGTATTAGAGTGAGACAAATAAAACATTGATTTAACTTGTACTTAACAAAGAAACTAAAGCCATATTTATTCTTCTCTTTATATACTGTGTACTGTAGCAACTTCCTTTAGGCTACTATGTATCATCTTTGCCATCTTGAACTTGTCAAAAGAATATTCATATAGTGTACTAATGCTCAAAAATAAAAGGAATAAAGGGTGAGAAATTCTATTGCAATATAACATGTCATCTTAAAGAAATAAAGCCTTCTTAAAATGTTTAAACATAATTAGAGGATAATGAAATGACTCACACATTCTATTTAAATAAATATAGCGAATTACTTAAAATATGTGTATCCTGCTTTCACACAAACTTCACAAAGTTGATCTTCATGACCACTAAACTGAAATTAACCATGTATTTTATTCTGAGAGTTGACAGCTGATAGTGGAGCAATGAAAATGGATTTTCCAAACAAATAATAATCATCTACTCATTGGTTGACGTTAGGAAAGATACAACAGGAAATGACTCTCACAAAGGCAACATTTGACTTTGAAGTATAATAAAGAGATAGAAGGCAAAAAAGAACCTGGCCTAGGAGACCAATATGCTGTTGATGAGAGCTCTCAGCACATTCATTCCAACAGCCTTTCAGTATTCACGTGGACAGACTTTATTAATGAATGGGATGCTATTTACTCAGCCAAGTGGAGACAGTGGGATGCTGCTCTCCATGGCCAGAACATAACTCAAATGTTACAAGGTTCATTGAATTTATATGTTCAATAGCTTGTTATAATTGAAATACAGGAAATGTTAGTCTGGTAGGCAATTTCTTAGTTATTATTTCTTGCTATCCTTGATAATTAGTACAATTTATTAATACACTTGGATAGCTTTAGGATGGCAATTTCAGTTTCTAACAAGGTAGTTCTGGAGAATAGTTACTACGTCATTAATGTTGCTGCTGTCCACTGTTTTTATACCTATCAGAAGAAAATGCAAACTTTTCACTCCTTACTTAAAATACAATAGTATATTACAATAGAACAAATTTGGTTGTTTTTTAGTGGAAATCATCTGTGACTTGGTTTCTTGGTAGGAGTCAGTATTAGCTGGTACAAAAGCAAGTTTTTCCTGGGATCATACTCATGTGGGCATGTGGGATGGGCTGTTCTTCATATCCACAGAGAAATAGAATATGAGAGGTTCCCGAGGAGGAACCACCAAAGGAGCATAAGCATTGGTGAAAGAAAAAGAAAAAGCAGCAGAAAGGGGTATTGAGAGAGAAGGGTGGCACATAAATCAGTGATAGTGCCGCCAAAAGCCCTTGAAATCCCATTAGAGTTAACTAGGGTGGTAGTGGGAAATTGATAAATTAAAACTATATTACTGATTAAAAATAACCCTGAAATCACCAAGCTTATGAGACAAAATAATAGCTTTTAGATGATGAAAGAGTATGAAATGTAATGGAAGAGGAAACTTTGGTCTATTTTGCAAAATTATCAGTTTGCCTTGCGAAAAGCGCAGAAATGAAGCATCTTCTGCTGGGATTAGTTAAGAAGCCATGGAAGATGCCTCCTGGTGGTGCCTTCATCACGGCCAGTGCTTAAAAGTTCACTTTTTTGAAAAGTACCAAACTGTATTCCAGAGAGTCTACACCATTTTAAAGTCCCAGTAAATGAATTAAGTGGTTAATTTTGTTATGGTTATTTGTTTTACTCATTCTGATAGGTGAATAGTGATATCTTATTACCACAATAACCTTCATTTCCCTAATGACTAATAATATCAAGCATATTTCTCAATCTGTGTGTTCGCTGTAATCAAGTACTTCCTCTTGCCTTTAATTTTATTCTGCAGAATTTCTTATTAGATCGCTTTATTATTTTTTACCATTGAGGTTTAAGAGTTGTTTATATATCTAGATATTGTTAGCCAAGATGGATATTTGGTTTGTAAATTTTACCCTCCACTCTCAGTCTTATCTTTTCTCTTGTGAATAAGGTCTTGAACACTGCAATTTTTTTAACTTGGAAAAAATTTAATATCTCAATTTTTTTTCTTTTACAAATTTTGCTTTTGGTATCATGTCTAAGAAATTTAACCTTTGATACAAAACATATTTTAAAAGCTTTTTAATTCTACATTTTGCAATTAAATCTGTGATCCAGTTTGAGATAATCTTTTTTTTTAAGTATACGGCTTAGATCAGATACTAGTTTTATTGATACATGTTCACTTTCTTCACATCATCTGTTGAAAAAGTTTTCTTTCTCCAATTTAATTGTTTTTGCATTTTGTCAAAAATCAGTTGAATATATTTGTGTGAGTATACTATAGGGCTCTATGATCTGCTTCATTGATCTATCTATCTATGCATTATATCTCTTTGCCAATCACATCGTTGTGATCATGCATGTGTATCAAATTTTGGCAAATGTTAATTTTTTCTGTATCATTTGACATGATCACATGCTTTTCTTCTTTAATTCTACTTGTGGTGAATTACATTTATTTATTTTGAAATATTGAACAAGTATTACATATCTGAATAATCCCCATTTATTATAGTGTATATTTCTTGTTTGTGTTTTGGTAAATATATTTGTTTATATTAATAGAGAATATTGTTATTTAGTTTTCATTTTCATAACATATTTGCCTATATTTAGTATCAGAGTAATGTTAACTTCAAAAAATTGGGGAGTATCTTATCCAGTTACCTTTTCTGTAGGAAATAGTATGTATTTGATTTTAATTCCTTGTTAAATATTGATTGAATTCACCAATGAATCTATCTGGGGTTAAATATTTCTCTTACTTAGAGAACTTTTCTTTCTAATAATAGAGCATTCCACATTGACTATTTTGGGGTGAATTATTACAGAATTTGTTTTTCTTTCAGAATTGTTCCATTTCAACTGTGTTGTCAAATTTATGCTTTTTATATTAGTCTCATTTTGTTGATATTTGCAAGTTCTACAGTATTTTTTATTCCATTCCTAATTCTGTTCATTTTTGAACTGTTTATTTTTGTCAGTATCAATTTTATTGATACGTAAGCACTTAAAATTTTAAAACTATTTCACTACATTGATTACTTTGTTACTATATATTGTACATTTCTATTTCTAGTAATTTGTTTATCTGAAGTCTACTTGATTAGATACTAATATAATCATTATTCAGTTCTTTGTAATAAAAGCATGAATAATAAGCACTTTTCCCCCATTTCTTTATGTTTAGCCTGCCTAGATCTTTGTATTTGAATATGGAGATGCATTTCCATGTTTTGGTACATATATATGTGCAAGAGAAAGAACAGAATTTATTTGTTTCCTGAAGTTATAATTTGAGGGGGGGCTTAGTAACTAGTTTTGAATTAGCTTTCCTGGGACCACAATCAAAAAAATAAAAAATTGTATTTTGACAGAAAAGATGAAAAGCAGTTTGATAGGGGATACACAAAGGGTCTCTAGGAGGTATCAGATTTTATTATCTAATCTAACAGATATGTTTTGAACTCCTAACATGCAGAAGCATGTATTCTGCAACTCTATAGATAAAGACCTTGACTTTCAAGTGCATTGTCCATTAAAGAGATCCTGAAGCTACAAAATAACTGGTGTATAGGATAACAGTCATGAATGTCACAACAAAGTGCCAGGACCATTGGAAAAGTGGGCAGATGTACTCTAGATGTGGTATTTAAGGGACGTGTCCATGGGTGTAGCAACATTTAATCAGGAATTTTCTTGCAGTAGATACAGGGGGAATTTGCACAGCTGAGTTGAAGAAGATGGACTAGCATTTTCCAATCTCCTCCTGTGGATAAGCTCTGTGGGAAGTGCTCTCCTCATATTCACACAGATATTTAGAAGACTTTGGGGAAAGATGAATAGTTAAGTTCAGCCTGCCATGCAGTTCATGAAAGAAATTTAGGAGGAAAATGAAACTGAAGCATTTGAGGGATAGGTTATACTGCCCTTTGAAGTCCTTAAGAGCAATTCCTCATTAAGTTTAATATGGCAGCAATGTGTAGAATTGAATGAAAAGAAGGAAAATCTCAGTGCTGTTGGAGTAGACAATAGGATGTTATAATTGTGGATTCAATCAGAAGTAGGGACAGTAGGAATGAAGGAAAGAAAGCACATGTGTGAAGTAATGTATACGAGTATGGACCATAAACGGAAAGTGAAGAGCATATATCACTATCTTTACAAACATGCTGTCTTAGTCAGTTTTCTGTTGCTATGAACAAATGTCTAAGACTGAATGATTCATAAAGAAAATGTCTATTTAGCTCACAGTTCTAGAGGCTTGGAAATCCAAGGGCATAGCATCATCTATCAGGGCATCATAGCATGCACGAAGATTAAAGTTCAGGTAAGCATGTGCAAAAAGGGACAGTGAAGAGAGGCAGGGCTCACTTAAAATAACCAGCTCTCAGAACTGGAGTGGTGGCTCCGCGGTTGCAGTGCTTGCCTGGGATGTGCAAGTACCTGGGTTCAAACCCCAGCACCACATAAACAACAAAGTCTTGGATCAATGAAAGCCCCGTGAAAAAGTAAATGAAAATTGGTTCTCTCTGTTTTACTCTCTCTCATTGCACCTCTCTTAAAAAAAAAAAAAAAAAAAAAAAAAAAAAAAAAAAACAAACAATAAAAACAACCAGGTCTCCTGAGAATAGATCCACTTCAACAAAGGCTTGGATCCCTTTTAATGACCTAATCAGTTCTTAAGTGTTCCACTGCCCCCAGCAGGGCCGTGATGGCAATCAAGTTCACCAGAAGTTTTAGAGGGGACAAACCATATGCACCATCACTGTACAACCCTGGTGTTAACTAAGAAATAGGCATAAGGGAGAATTTGAAAATCTGTCTACAAAGTACTCTGGAGTCCTGAAAATTTGTTAGAGTTAAGTAAAGTTTATTTTATATATTTCAAGTACTGCTTGACCAAAAATGTAATAAATCTAGGATTTTTAAAGTAATAAGGCAATGAGCATCACTGATGTGTCTGTTGTACTCATATGTAAACAGATCACATAGTTATAAAAGAGTCCTGCCATTCTTACTCTCCAGAAGAGATTTATAGTTTCACCAAAGCAAAAAATACTTCAAAGTTTCTACTAATAATTTCAGTGAAGGTAATATTTCAACATTTTATTATTCTCATAAGCCTTCATAATTGAGATTCCAATGATAATTAGCTTTCTTTTTTAAAAACCTTACAAATGTGGCATGTGTTATTCATTCTATTAAAAGTTAAAACCAAATGCCAACAGCCAAGGTGAGTGGAAGAAAAATAATTCTAAAACCCTCCCTCCAAAAAGATCCTAAAAGTAACACATAAAAAACAGAACAAAATAAATAAAAAACCTATTAGTAACATTTTAACAGTATCACTGCAGGTTTTATCCAGCACATATGAATCATTTAGTGCCCTTGGCTTTCAATGACATGCAGAACTCCTGCTCATCACAAATACTCAGATGTATGCACTCTAAACTATGTTGGCTCTTGATGCTAATCATTATACAGGTGTACTTGCTAAATTAGTGGGATACTAATCCACAAGGAAGTTTTTAATATAAAAAATAATATTCTGGACTCAATTAAATTGTTAAATGTTAAGTCAAAATGTAAGTAGTTAACATGTAGAACATATAGACCTAAATTGGATAATCTAGTTTTTATAGTTTTATCACACTAAATCTCTCAATTGTACACTATTTACAAACAGAAATACATAAGACTGTTTAAAACTTGTCAAAATTTCCAATTCTATATTAATAATATGTTCATTAATTATGATTTTTTTCAAAAACATTTCTGCAAACTGAGGTTTAAAATTACCTCAGGATTAGAAACAAAAGTGAATAAACTTAATGAGAAAATAAGTTTAAACTTATCATAGGTAAGTTAAGTAAACTAAATAAATAAGGGAAGAGAAGTACCATTGTCAAAAACAAATTTAAATAGAAACAAATAAGAAAAATCTATGGAGAAGACGATGGCAAGTAGCAGTGGGGCTGGATGTAGAATCTCTCCATGAAGCGGGATGTAGAGGAGGGAGAAGGGCTTTTCTGTGAGGTGGGCGAATGGAAAAACTGTTGAAATTCATTAGCAGACAAACAAGGAAAACTAGAAACTCAAAGGCTTGGATACAGTAAGCAAGCAGGAAAAACCATGTAGTGGCCAAGCAGCTCCAGATGCAAGGACCAACACCCCGTGTTTGAGCTGCTGGTTTGGCAGAGAGGGAAGGAAGATCACACACAAATAGAAGAAGGACAAAATGGCACGAGAATCCTACTATCAGAAGGGCTCCTGTTTGTTGGCTAACCCCAGTGTCTGCAGTAGTGCGCATAACAGAGATGTGCCATCAAACTGGCCGTGGGGAAGATTGTCATCTTGAGAAGGTGGAAGGTCCAGGCAGCTGCTCTGAGAGACACAAAACTGGATCAGAGGCTTCCACAGGCGCTGCAACATCAGCCACTGACTATGCTAGGAGCCCCGTGTTCTGACTGCCTCAGGCCCTGTAAATTCAGGGCAGAAAGGGTCTCAGGAGCCGCATGCATTGTGAACAAGTTAGTGCCTCAGGACCCATGAGTCTGGGGTGTCATCTGTCCCAGGTGCCAGAATTTTAGGTCAGTCATGCCCCCAGTATCTGTGAGTTCTTCTTGTGTGTGGCCCTGGAATCCACAATAGTGCCAGCAGTTGCTGGTGCACTGGCTTAAGTGGGTTAGGAATCTGGGCGGGAGTCACAAAGCACCCAGGGTCTCAAACCAGAAAAGCTGAAAGATGGTATTCACAAGTAGCATTGGCAGTGAAGGACTGCACCCGCTCCATGTGACAAGAATACTGGGAGGGTTCTTGGGAATCTGATTTCCGGGAGAGAACAGCAAATGTCAGGCCCTCCAGCAATCTTTCTCTGGAAGTGCCTTCAACCAGGAGCCATGTGATCATCCATCCACACTGTCTATTTTGATCTCCTCAGGGTAAATAACCCATAACACACCCAAATTTCCATTAAGACATTGGTGTTTTATTTTGTTTTCTTTGTTTTGTTTATTTTTGGATTCCTGTTTCTTTTGCATCCTAGTTTTGCTGTGGTTTCTGTTTTTGCTTGTGTTCTTGCTGACCACCACATTTTGTTTTTGTGTTACATTGCCTGGTGATGAGCTTCTCTGCTACCCTCTTCTTCACTTTCTTCCAGCAACAGCTAAACATCATTCCTCTCTATATCATCCTTCCCTGTAATTTTCTCAGTTTCGTAATCTTTTCATTTTTTAATTTTTATTTTATTACAGTATCCTACGTCATCTCCATACCCTTGCTGCATTCATTACAAATTCAAAAGTTCCTCTACCTAACTATTGCATCTCCTTTGCTCTCAAATCTATTTTTTTCTTACCTAGGGAGATACTAGAAATTTGAAGTGAATGCCAAACTTGAAAATGGGTGTCTGCTTCTAAACTGGGTATAGTCTAACAGCTATATTCCAGCAGAAGACAGTTGCTAATCCTTTTACTCCTCTAATAGGTGGTAATTAAGAATTATAGAAGGAAAAAGGTAATCAGTTCAACAATCTATTGTGTGCATTGGCTGTATATATTGACTCTTTTCCCTTATCACATGAAGTATTGGAAATTGCAAAGGTCAACAAGAATTCACAGGTGGTGGAGCCAGCTATTGAATCATACTATTCAAATTGTACCCCAGCCCAAATAAGTGAAGAGAGTAAAATCCACACAACTTATCAATAAGGTCCCAAAACAAAATAACCAGTGAAAGATCTCAGTACCCACTCCCTAACACTGAAAATAATGAAACAATTCTCCTTCTCAAACTCACAACTCCCCAGGATTACATGGATAGAGATCTGCATGTAAATATAGAAGAAATTAACAATCTGATTATTAAAATGATCAAACAATTATAAGAAGATTTAAGGAATTAAATGAGAGAGCAATTACAGGAGCTGAAACACCATTTTAATAAAGAATTAGAGATGCTGAAAACAGATGTAGCAGAGATCTTAGAATTGAAAAACACAGCCAACCAATTAAGTTTAATGTAAGATATTAATATGAGAGTAAACTTAGCAGAAAATAGAACTTTGGCTCTTGAAGAAATGACATTGGACAATGATGACAGGCTGAGTAATGTTGAACACATAGAGGGTAGACAAGAAAAAATACTGATCATGATCAGAATTTCCAACAAGTATGGAATAAAATCAGAAGAAATAATCTGAGAGTGATTGGGTTAGGGGAGGACACTGAACAAATGAACAATATAAAGAAACTTCTCAACAAGATAATCAAAGAAAATTTCCCCCATATCAGAGTAGATCCAGATATTCATATTCCAGGGGCATATAGGGCACCAAATAGATTTAACCAAATCAGAAACTCACTGAGATACATCATATTCAAAATGAATAACAGAGAAAACAATGAAAAATTATTAAAAGTGGTAAGAAAAGTCACCAGGTCACAGTGAGAGGCAAACCAATAAGGATCATTGTGGATTTCTTCAATCAAACCATAAAGGTGAGGAGAGCATGTAAGAAAATTTTTCAAATATTGATAGAAAATGATCATCAGCCAAAATTATCATACTCACCAAAACTCATCTTTAAATTTGATAGGGAAATAAAAGCTTTCCATGTTAATAATAAACTAGCAACATACATAAACACGAAACAAGCTCCAAAGAGAATACTCAAAGAAAAACCTCAAACAGAGGAACTAGCAAACAACTCCTAAAGCCCACAGATGAATGTCAAGAAAATATAACTCACTAAAAGATATCTAAGATGGCACAACATACAGCAAATGTCACAGTGCCAGAAAACCACAATCACATATCTATTATAACACTGAAGATAAATGGACTCAATGCCCCAATCAAATGACACAGTTCAGCAGACTGGATCAAAAAACAAAATCCAACAATGCTCCTTATAGGAGACTTACCTCACAGCCAAAGACAGCCACAGATTGAAGATAAAAGTTTTGGGAAAAAAAATCTATCACATATGCAGCCCAAAAAAGCAAGCTGGTGTTGACATACTCATATCCAACAAAATAATTTTTTTAAAGAGAGAAAGACAGTGAGAGAAAGAGAGACAGAGAGAGAGACAGAGAGAATCAATTTTTATTGAGTTTTTCACATGGCTTTCGTTGCTCTGACACTTAGCTGTGTATGTGGGTGCTGGTGTTCAAACCTGTAATTACACATTCAAGGTAAGTGCTGTAATTTTTGATGAAAAATTAGTCAGAAGAGACAAAGAAGGCCACTACATCTTAGTTAAGGGACCACTACATCACGAAATTGTAACGATAATTAACATTTATTCACCAAAATCCTATATTCCCAAATACATCAAAAAATTATTCGATGGCATTAAACCTCTTACAGATCTCAACAGAATAATATAGGGGTTTTTTAATATGCCTTTATCATCAATATGTATATATCATCAAAACAAAAAATAACAAAAAGTCTCCAGCCTTAACAACTCTATAAATCAAATAGACCTAACAGACATATACAGAAAATTCCAACCCAGATCAGCTGAGTTTACCTTATTTTCAGCAGTGTAAGGATCTTTTTCCAAAATAGACCACATTTTAGACCATAAACATAATCTAAGTAATTAAAAAAGTTGATATAATCCCATGTTTCCAATGAGACCACAATGGCATGATCTTGGCAATTAACAGCAAGAAAATTAACAGAAAGTACATAAGTACATGGAGATTGAATAATATCCTGTTAAATGAAAAATGGAAATAACAAGAAATTAGAAGATAAATCAAAATATTCTTGGAAATGAATGAAAATGAAGGAAAATATAACATAACCTCTGGGACAGTATGAAAGCATACTGAAGAGGTAAGTTTATAGTACTGAGTGGTTCATCAAAAAGCAGGAGAGAGCCCAAATAAATAAACTTATGCTATGCCTCAAATCTTTAGAAAAAGAAAAATCCAATCCCAAATCTAGCAGAAGACAGGAAATAACCAAGATCAGAGTCAAAATGAGTGAAATTGAGAAAAAAAAATACTAAGAATCAACAAAAAGTTTGTACTTTGAAAAAAATAAATAAAATTGACAGACCTTTAGCCAATGTCACCAAAAGAAAGAATGAAATGAAGCAAATCAATAAAATCAGAAACAAAAATGGAGACATTCACCACTGACTAATCTGAAATCCAGGGGATTATAAGAAACAATTTTTAAAAACTATACTCCTCCAAGTTAAAGAATGTGGAGACCATGGACCAATACCCAGCCAAGTACAATACTCCCAAGCTGATGCAGGAAGATACTATACAGTTCTACAGACCAAACGAAAAATACTTTAGAAACAATCATAAAAATCTGCACATTCCACATCTCTAAATGATCACAAAGAAACTAAGAAAAAACATTTTTTATCCTGCCCTGAATTATAGGAATTATTCTTCACAAAAAAAAAGGAAGATATTAACCAACTATGGACCTGAGCAGGGCCCACTTTGTTTCTAACCCTCACAGGCAAGCATGTTCAGGCCACATGGACAGTAGTGCTCTCCGGCCCAACTTGGGTAATGTGACAAATTCTGCTATTAGCCATCTTCCTGCTGTTCTTGTCATTGGATGATCACAGCCACTGGGATTAAGATTTCCCTAGAGATGACGAAATGAAGCTTTCCAGCTCTGGCTTTGTAGCATCAAAAGACAAAATGACAACTTTTAAAGATATATCAGCTTTATTTGCAGTTTTAAAATCAGGCAACTCTTCATAACAATAGAATGTTTGTTCCAATAAGTACAGCAGAGGCAGAACCATGCAGAAAGGGGTTGCAGAAGGCAAAAAGCAAGGAATAAAAAGTAGATTAATTGTCTCAAAGTTATTTTTCTCATAGGGTTAAAGAAGAGGGGGCTTCCTTATCTTGCTCTTTCAAGTAATCTGTGCCCCTTCTGACTAGTTTGGTGAATTTCCTATTTTTAAGGAAACTTCAGTTTGATTATGCAGCATTGGACCATTATAGCTTAATTCTGGGGTTCACTCCAAAACAAGAACTTCCCTTCATTTGTGTTTACCAGCACTAAATCTACTATTTCAATTGGTATATTTTCTGACTCTCTGGCTATCTTAAACTTTGCCATACACCATATTAAAAAATTTGGAGTGATTTTTATCCTCTTTAGAACATGTGCTTGAGCATATTGGGAACTGAGTTAAAACAAAGTACACTCCAAGCTTTTTAGAGTAGATCATTGTATATTCTACTGTCATGTATATAAAAAAGGGATGGGACAAAGGTAGGAGAAGGGGAAAACTGGAGAGAGAATTAGAATAAGTTAGATACCATGCCATTGTATAATCTTATGTCATGTTTACCTAAAAAAAGAACCAGTAACAAAAAAAAAAAAAAAGAAAAAGAAAGAAAGAAAAGAAATGTGATTGGGAACAACTCATCTTAGTGTGACACAGTTTTCATTGATTCTTCTCCATTAGCAACACCCTTTGGATAGCTCCGAACATAAGAAACACTTTGTGCGCATTTGAAGGATAAAAAATATTTAACAAATGTTTCTCAAATTTGGAAAATCTCACCTTGCTTTTCTTTCATCTTGGTGTCAAATGGTATGGAATGCTAGTGTTCTTGAAATTCCAAATCAAAATTCCCTGTTAATTATGCTGTTTTGATATATCCATCTGTGAAACTTTATTAATGATAAGGAGGAGGTGCATTATTTTTAAATCACACAAGGCAAATAACTGTCTACAATATTTTGTAGACTAACTCAGTATTCATCTGTTTCCATGTTATTTGTAAGCTTTGTTTTAGCTTAATTCTGCAGAGAACACAAAGATAACTGAGACTCAGCTTGGTGTGTAGAAGGCTATGTTCTGCATGGAGATATGTACAAAACATGTCCAAGGCATACTAATAAATGCCATCACAGATCATTAGTTATTGCCTACTTTCAGGGTCACAGACCTTTGAGATGCTGATCAAAGATGGGCATATGGAAAATACATGTATACTCATAATTATGTACAAAATTTAATATTCCACCAAAGAAACATTTAGCACCATTCATGATCCTGTGTTGAAAAAAAGCAAAGAAGGATGAAGGATAAGGATAAACAGATACTAATTACTTCAAGCTGAGTATAAAAAGATTTGTTGGGGCTGGAGTGGTGGCTCAGTGGTTATAGTGCTTGCCAAGCATGCGCAAGTACACGGATTCAAACCCCAGCACCCACATACACCACTAAGTGTCAGAGCAATGAAAGCCATGTGAAAAGCTCAATAAAAATTGATTCTCTCTCTCTCTCTCTGCCCTTCTCTCTTTTTAAAAAAAGTTTTTTGTGATGAAATAGACAATATCATCTTAGAAAATTTTAGGAAGTTCTCAGGGCTATTGGGAATAACAATATATTTTTATTATAATCAGAAAAAGGCGACTGGACCTCTACAGACATGAGGATTAAAAGGAGCATATTTTATTTTATGAAGTACTTTGCAATTAGTGCAAATTGTGTGTAGAAGTCATATTTGATGGGAATTTTGATGCTGGGTGTTGTCTTGAACCAAAAAATATATGGAAACACTGATGGTGTTTTAACATGTTTTAAACCAAGAAAATGACACAGGTCATTTTAAAAAATACCAGGTCATTAAAAAAAATAGGAGTGCAGCTGTTTTGATACGAAGCTGCAAACGTCAAAGTGAGCAGCAATGATATGGTCGGGTCAATAACTAGGAAAAGATAATGAAGAGGAGGAGAAATTACTGCTGCCGAGGATGGTATTAATCATAAATATATCAGCCTGAGAACATTCTTATGGTACCAAAAAGTAAAGGCCATTGCAATGAGAGATGTAAAGCAAATCAGAATAAATTATCCTTGTCTGGCTTTCTTGGAAATATAAATACCTGATGTATGGCAGTTATATAGTTTCAGTCCATTATGATATTGTCTTTAAGATAGGAGAGTTACTACAATTCAAATGGGTAATTTCCTTAAGTGGCAAATTCCAGTACATATGCATTAATGTTATAGTCTTTCAACCAAAAGAATAAGCAAGAAAACACCCAGGGAAGTCTTAAGAGAGAGAATTATATTGAAACTTTACTTTTGCTTAATGGATCTCTTTAGGCCAAAAGTGTATTTTTTCCTGACCAAAAATAAATAAATAAATAAATAAATAAATCAATCGCTGGAATAATGATTCTGGAACCACTCCCTTCCTCCCTATACTCCTTCAGCTGATTTAATTGATTTAAATCATGTAAATTATGACTGAGTGTCTGAAATATATAAAGCTTTATGTTTGGTAAGTATGGGTTGATGAGAAGACAAATGAGTAAAATATATTTCCATTATAAAAATCTAATAGGGGACATTATTTGAAAAATTTAGCTGTGGGGAGATGAGGCGAGATTCTAGGTCAGTGGTATTGTAGGTATTGTATCTTGGTCACACACTGGAATTATATGGCACTTTAGGAAATATTGTTATCTGGTCTCCACTCCCAGAGACACTGATTTAATTGGCATGGTTTGTAGGAGGGACATCACATGTTCTGAAATCATCCAGGGTTTTTTAATTATATAACTAAGAATGAGAACCAATATTTTATGAAATAGTTGATATTTGAGGTCACACCTTAATGTATGGTACAATCTTGACAGATAGGGAAGCACAGATAGGAAGAAATTTATTATAAAGGAAGGGAAGGGTTCTTTATTTAGCAAGCAAATGAGAGATCAAATGAAGCCACATTCTGGGGTAACTTTTAGAACAGACAATGTATAACTACAAATGATGCCCAAGTTCAGGTCCTGCATGTGCCTCTTTCTAGTTGGATGATTTTAGAACACTCACCTAACTTCTGAGTACTCTTCTTCTCATTTACATAAGATTAATAGATATTTTTTCAAGATACATAGATTTATTAAATGATGTTGCATTAATAAATCAGCATTCTCCAGAAAAAATGTAGAAACAATAAAATATACACATGAAGTCTTATAAAAACTTAACTTTCATGATTATGGAGGCCTTTGCCATCTCTCTGCATGTAGGAGACCCAGGAAAGTCAATTATATGTGGTTCAGAGCCCTGGAGTACTGAAGGCAGAAATCTCATTTGCAAGGACCTAAGTTCTAGCTTGGGCAGTCAGTAAGCGAGAGCAAATTCTCCCTTCACCCTGTTTTGTGTTTTTTTATTTTAATCTTTTTTGATCTTCCTTTTTCCCCCTCCTTTGGCATAGATATAAAAACCAATGTTCTATAATCTTCTGTAATACTGTAGAGTCTCCCCACTCTTATCTAACCTAAGTGGAATTGGAAGGTGGAACATTTCTAAATTACTATCTGTAAGGGTGAATGGGTTAAGCAAAAATTTTTGCATTTAGGTGAATTAAAGATCTCCTCTCTCATTATCCTTCTAAAAGAAATGGTTCAAGGTCAAGGGCAATTCAAATGTTTAACAACAAAGAGGAATTTCCTCTTTGCTGTGGGCATTTATTGACCACTATGTTATAAATGTGAGGAACAAAGATGTTGAAGTCCAGGACAGGTAGATGTGGCTTTTCTTCTCCAGAAACTTCCTGTTCCCTCCAGAGATCCTTCCCAGAAGAGGACGAGCAGGTGCTCTGACACTCTTGCCTTATTTTCCTGAGCAAAGCTATCTCAATCCAGATTCTCTGAAGTAAGAACACAGAACAAACCACTAAAGAGTTCAAGGGGGAAAATTAGAGCTTCTATTTACCTTGACTTTTATTTTAGATTTTTTTTCATTTCTAGTTTTTATAGATCTTCCATAAATTTCTATAACACAAAATGTTTCCTGTGTTTTCACATTTAGTAAGATAGATACATAAATGTGCAGGATTCACTGTCTAACCCATTTCAAGTAATATTGGTGTATGCTTTAAAAATGGCATTTGTGGGTTCCCAATTCAGACTAATTCTTAGGTTTGGGGATCAGCACTTTCTAATTGCTTTCCCCTAGCTTTTCTCACTGGCTTGTGTGCTCTGGACTGGCTTTATCTGACACAAGAGATTCAAAGCTGACTTGTTTATGAGAGCTTGGTGGCAATTAGACAAAGAATGGTCTTCAGCTTTCTCTGGGTGTGTTTATTAGGCTTGCCAGAATTAAACCAAAGAACAGATTCCTTCATTAGAGAGGTATTTTTTAAAATTTGAAGTTAAATAATTAAAGCAATGGAAATTTCTTTCTGCATGAACATTATTGTTTTAATCCAGGGCCTGGAAGGAAGCCAACGGTCCACTCAGAGTATAATAGAGTTTAATGAAGAACTATCTACAGGGAACTCACAGGGTTGGTGAAGTTCCTAAGGGCCTGAAAACATAAGAAGCTGCTATAAATTCTATACCTGAAGACATAAATAGGAGGTACAGATTTACAGAGTCCAGTGATAAATATGGTCATGGAATTGGAACAGTACCAAAGAGATATGGTTATAGCCAAGCAGAATGGCAGACATTTCAAAGCATGAGAAACAAGGAGGAAATTGGGTGGGGGAAAATACATTGGTTCATTTTTCATTCTTAAAGTTCTCATTAGTAATTTTCATTGACTTATTTCAGTAAGCAATCAGAGTATCTAGAATCTGTGTTGATCTTTTCTGCACTCCTCAGGCTCCTCAGGTAGTAAGCAGGTAGAGATTTTGAAAAGTTGGTCCAAAGGGATAACTAAGATGTCACCAGCACAAGTGTCCCCTGTATTCCTATTTTTTCAGGGTCTCCTGCTGGAAGCATAGCTAGCTGAGTGTTCATTTGTGCATGTACTATTCTGTTCCCTTGGTCCAAAATTTTTTTAAGCTCAATCTGATCTTGGGGAACACATTTAAGAACAATCATTTTGTCCCTTTGACTCCTATGTCATAATGGACAGAGAGATTAATTGCTGATATTTATTTTATAATTGCAAAATTTGTTATAAATAATACATTTGTGAAAAATGCCTACACCTAGGAGAAAATGACATTATCCTTAGTGAAAGATGATCCTGTGAATGTTTCTACCATCGTAGTGATTTATTTTCCATTAATCTAAGTGGAAGGAAACTTTGGGTTATTTAAGAAGTTGTGCATTAGTGATACTAACTCCTTAAATGTTTCTATTTATGACAAAATTTTAATTAATCACATATGAATTCCCTCTTCTGTCTTGAGGCTTTCTGAATACAAATATCTGACCATAATCTTAGCTCAGTCTAAACTGTTTATAAAAATAAATGTGCCAATGTCAATGCAAAGCTACAATGGCACACATTTAATTGATGCCGTAAGATCTTTTTCTCCATGGTATAAACCAAGGTATGCCAGGCAACCCCCTAGCTTTTAAAAGGTCTCTTCTATTTGTGCTTTATGAATGAAAATGCACTATTAAGAATTAATTTTGTCAGGTAAAATTGTGTCATTAAAACAGCAAGCTTTCCAAAGAGAATAAAATGATATCTTTTTTCTTTTAGTTATTGGAAAAAGTCAGTTTCAAGAAAATAAAAAAACATCAAAATAATATGTTTGGATTAAGGGTACTAAAAAGAAAACTTTGCATGTATCATGTGCTGAAGGGGAGAAAAATTAGAAACAACATGAAGGAAAGAGAAGGAAAATGAAGGATGCTCAAGAGGGCATGTAGACAGTGAGATTTCTTCCATTACTATGCAAGGAGAAGGTACTACACCTTTTCATGTCTTTGAATCCCGCAGCAGCAGAAAGCCATGCACAAGGCAAGACTCCTCACTGCTCATGATTTGAAAGTAGGCACTAGGCCCTTCATTCATTCTTGAAAATGCCATTTTCTTCTTCTCATTTAAAATAACACTGTATCTTGGAATACTTAGACAAACACTTAGTATTACTTGAATTCCTTACCTGACACACACTTAGACTCTATATTCCATTTTCCCCTGCCTCTCCACATATTCCAAAAGATGGTGATTATCCTTTCTATGATAAATTTTATCTATATTATTCTACCCTTTGTATTGTATTTCATTACTTTGACTTCCATTACTTTCCAATAAAAAAAGAAATAGAAAATTATAATTCACATAATTGATTTTATGGTTCTCTAGTAGGTCACGGGTCACTAAATGGGTCAGTCACTTATCCTCAATCTCATGGGTCACTTACATGTGCAGTGTAAGAATAATTCCTCTGAAAGTTTCATGTGCCTTTTGGTAGGAAACATCCATACCTGGAAAAGCCTTGGTTCTTGCCCTCCACAATGTCTACTAACTAGACAGAAATCAAAATCATAATATTGCTTTCCCAATAAATGTTAAAATAATTGGAGACTTTCTGGACTCTGGGCTTTGCCTGGGTGTTTTTAGAACTAAATTTGATGCTCATATAAAAACATGCTAGTATTTAACTATTTCACCTAGTAGTGATGAGAGGACTTCGAACAAATCTAAATATGTCAAAGAAAACCATCTGTTTCTTTTTAAAAACTTGGCTGACTCCTCTAAAATAAGATTCATTAATGCATCTGACTAGAGTAAAAAGCAGAGTTGATGAGAAGGTATTAATATTCCACATACTGCACTTAGGAAAAGCCTCAAGCACTTTGCTCTGATTTCAAGAAAAGAAATTTCCTTTGAAACCCAGATCAATCCTTTCATTAAAATACTCCATATTGCCACCTTGGAAATATCACAGTAGGATCTTACACGCTCATAACTGTTACTGAGATTTTAGGCAAAGGCTGATCTTAACCATCTGCTCTTTACTTGGGTTGTCTTCATCAAATTGTCCCTAGTCAGCCCACTCTCACAGACCTATCGGATGTGCTTGTTGAACAAAATGCTGGTATTATGTAACCAAAATGACATCCTTTATTGTGAATTTGAAAATTCATCTTTAGGAAAAAGTTTTGCTTTGGTGGAAGTTTTATGTGCTTCATGTTGAACTAAACATTTTAATGCAAAACATCTTCATCTCTCATGGTTGCCTAAACTTGTCAGTGAACTGAAACTTTCTGTGTGTGCCACAGGCAGCTTGCCATTTTCCCAGGAATTCAAAAACGACAAAACACAGCTATGAGTATATTGTATAGCAGAAACCATAATCATCTGTAAAAGGCCTAGGGCAGGAATTTATTCTTCCCCCAATAAAATAATATTTACCTGTCCTCCCTTGCTCCCCTATCCTAACTCCCCTTTTCCGACGTGTTAAAAGCCTGGTTCCACCACCCTGTCCACGGCAAGGTGCTGATACTTGGTAATAAAACTAACTGCCCTAGAACTGCCCACTCCTGCCTAACACTTCCTACCACTGTCCTGTGAGGTCCCACTTCCCGGTGTTTTCTCATGTGCACATGTGTAATGTAAAAGCAAATTCAAATATTTGTTTTGTGAGCAAATAATTTAGTTCAAATATGTCTAGGCCGCAGGACTACTGCCAGAAAACAGGAGCATCCTGGAGTTTACTTATTTCTAAAATGCATTCTGCATTGTTCTACCAGACTATAAGCAAAATGAGGAGGATATTGACTTTTGTCTTTTTTACTCATTTACGTGTTACACAGATAAAGGAAAAGTCCAATATTTATTATTAAATGTCATGTATTACTTCTTTACACATAAAAGATGTGATCATTTTTTGTCTTATACATAGCAAATTTTCATGTTCATAATTTGACTTTCAATTATTATTAATTTTTGACAAAATTGCTTTTTGGCTCTTACAAAATTAAGTCTATCAATCTTTTCCCTTATGGTCTTCTCAGCTTTCTAACTGCTTATGGTATCCCCAAAGAAGTGTAAAATCTTGGCTCAGCATTCCCTGTTTCATTTCTTCTGTGAGATTGTTGCTAATATGGGAACCCAGCCAGCTGAACGAGCCATTCAATCATCCCAGGACATGAGCAGCTAAGTGGACAAAATTGCAACAGGCATTGTGGAATATACAACACATATGTAATACAGAAATAATTTAAATGTTCCTCTTATATGTATAAGGAACAATATGCAAAATATTAATTTGAAGAAGACAAGATTAATCACCCTTTTACATGATGATAGATTGCTAAATATAGATTTTTCAGGGTCTATGAGTTCAGCATACAAAAAAGTACAACTGTGACAGAGAGAGATGACGTATTTAAATTTTATTTGCTTTCCCCCACTTAATATAAATAGCATTTCTTCAACATCTATAAAAGGGACAGACTGAATCAAGGACTACCAGTACTTGTGTGTGTTTATAACACATACTGAACAAGCCCAAACTCAGTCACTTTCACTATTTTACTCAGCTGATGATTTTATTCTAATTAGTTATATATAAAAATTCATAGAGACACTCAATATAAATGCCAAAAGCCCTTCTGAAAAATAGGAACAAATTGAATATGAATCATGCTTTTTTATGAGAAAATCCTGAGCAGCAAGAACTGACCCCTGTCATTTAGAATAAACACACTCCTTACGTCCTTTTTAGGCTATCAGAGCATTGCAAAAAAAAAAACACTTTTCATCTTGCCAGAATTCTGGAGGGAATTTGACTCACCGTGTATTATTTTCATATTGTTGATTCACCTATTTACAGAAAAGGACCCCTGTCTCTGCTTCACTAGTCACTGCTGAAGTTTGACTGTTATCTTGTCCTCCACAGTTAAAGATTAATTCACTCTGTCCTGACATAGCATGTTAGTTTTTCACCACTGTGACCCAAATACCTGACAAAAGCAACTTAAAGGGAAAAAAAAAAGAAAAAGCTTATATTTAGTTCATGATTTCAGAGGTTTGGTCCATGGGAGGGTGTCTCCATGGCTTTGGGCACAAGGTGAGACAGAATATTATGGTGGAAGGGCATACTGCTTTGTTCATAGCAGACAGGAAGTAAAGAGAGTAGGTGGAACACAGGGAAGATTAACCCTCTGGGGCTCCCCCAGAGACACACCTCCTCCAACTGTGACCCACCTTCCTATAGTTACCAACCAGTTGTTCCAATTAAACTAAAATGAATTAATTAGGTTACAACTCTCACAATTCCATCATTTTTAGCAATGGATATTCTTGCATTAACCAAGGAGCTTTGGACGTATACTTTATGCACAAATCATAACACCTATATTCATCAAACATGTAATATTAATAATGTGGCAGATATGCTCTATGCAACAAAGAAGTAAAGAAAAAAGTTCTTTACTGTCACAAATGTTTCACCCTTGTCAAAACAATTAAAAGAAGCATTTTTCCTTATTTTTCATTGACTACGCATAAGACTCATATTTTTCTGAGATTTAAATCATGTAAATTATTGCACGTAGCAGAAATTCACAGACCAGTTTTTGATAAAAAAAAATTTTAGTTGTGTTAGAGCTTTCATTTCAGAGTTTTCTCAATCCCTAATTGTTCTATAATATAAAATCTATTCTTTTGTTGTCATTGCTATATCACAAGTTTTGAAATTCATCTATTTAAATGACTCATCTAATTAGCTTTGATAGTCCGTAGCTTTCCATCTTTGGAGTGGTGAAGAAGATACTTGATTCCAAAACAATGAACTTGATGCAAAGAAGGAAAAATGGAAGCAGAAAATCTTTGCTACTGATTTCTTCAGTGAGCAAAAATAAGGATACATTGGGCAAAAGTGTACTACAATTCTACACTTAAGAGCTTGAAGAGCATATCTTAGTTTGATAGTTGAAGAAACCAAACTTTATATGAAGAGTCATTTTGATGTGAAGTTACAGAAACTGAAGAAAAGCCTGCTTCAAAGTGGTACAAAGCGGCCATACTGAAGTCTCAACAAATATTAAAGTTAATATATTTAGCCACATTTTCTTCTCTCTTCCTCTTTCATTTCTTTTTATTTTTTTATTTCAGTACTGGGGGTTGAACCCAGGGACACTCTAACACTGAAATACATCTCTAGGCTTTTTTTATTTTTTACTTTAAGCAGTGTCTGCCTAAAATGCTGAGATTGACCTTAAACTTGCAAACATCCTGCCTCAGCCTCAGAAGTTGATGAGATTATAGGTGTCCCCCGCTGTGCTGGGATCTGACATATTTTATAATTTAAGATACATTTATATATTCTACTTTCTGAAAATTACATGTACTTTGATTCACATGCCTGTTTACCATTCCTTAATTATTTTCCAACTATTTACAGTTTAGTTTTGATTTTGTATTTGGGTCCAGGAATGAAATTTACTAGAATGGGATTCCGTTGTCACTTATTTTTCTAATTGTGACTAAATTTGTATTTATGCTTTTACAATCAAAATACATGACCATATTTGTTGTCTCCATTCTTAGATGTATTGTTTGTACTTAATGCATATTGATCTCTTTCTAGAGTATTCTGTGAACAAATGGATCAAAGAGGATACATTTATATGGAGTATGAAATTTAATATACACTATAATTATTAAACAACCTTACTAATTATATTACCTAGGTGCTTTGATCCTTATCTAAGTTAAATTTTAATCTGATTGCAACCTAAAGGTATTGCTAAGACTCCATTTTGTATGCTCTTTCAATTTTCCTTGATTTATATGAGTTTTCACTTAATACATTTTAATGCTATTCTATTCAGCACATAAAGGTTTGTGACATTCACATTATCATTGTAGATTTTACATTTTACCAATAAAGCATGACCTTCTTTGTCCTACTTAGCTCATTTTACCTTGAATTTTACTTTCTCTCTCGTTATCATTGCAGCCTTGCCTAGGTTTTGTTTGACTATGCAAGGGTCATCTTCATTCTTATTTTTGTTTTGAAATTTTCTAAGACTTCTTGGGTTTGAATTTTTTGATACTACATAGTTAAACTATTTTTTAAAAATATATCTGAGAGGATTTTATTTTTAATCAGTGAGAATTTTTCAACTACATTATTCTAACTTGTTAGATATTAAGTAAAATTTTATATACAATTCTAAGCATTTGAGCAGAGTATCATCTTACTAATATGCTTTCACTAGAGTATGGAATCATTTAAGTTGTGCAATATACTGTAACATTGATTCCATTAAAGTATTTGGTACAGAAGACACACTGAAAATCTCGGGGTAAGAAGACCATGTGTGAATGGGTAACTGGGCATTTCAAAGCGTTGTTTCTCATCTTCTCACAGTCCTGTCCAGATAATGTGGCAAATGCTGATTAGATATTATTCATTTTATGTTACTTATGTGCATGTTGCTGTCATTGTAAAAAATAGAAAAAGGATTAGAGCAGTGATATTTAAAGAGCATTTGCTATGTAAATAATTCATCGCTTTAGTTAATTTGTTTTTCCAAACGTATCTAGGATAGATTAAGGAGTAAGAAATCTAAGACATTACACATAAAATTCAGAGATGAAAAAGGAAAAATTGAGACTAGATATTAAATGTTTATTTGCAGAAAAGTAACAAGGAATCTACACTAAACTCTTATACACCTGATAAGTGAGTGTTGTAAAGTGATAGACTGTAAAATGACATGTAAAAATTAGTCATATTTCCATATTCCATAGAGATGGATAGTAGATAATAAAATTGTAAACACAGCCCAGAAAAGTTTACATTCATTCAAATATGAGAAAATATTTGGTAAACATCTAATAAAACAGGTATGGAAGTATAATTCTAAGCATATCTCTTGGAGAGATGAATAATGGCTTTCACAAAAAAATTCTCTAAGTAATATATATACATTAATATTAATTGTATATATATAATATTAATCTATACAATTAATATTAATGTATACACACACACACAATAGCTTTAATAAACAGCCCAGAACAAAACAACCCTGATGTCCTTTAAGTAGAAAATAGTTGATCAAACTGAGGCACATCATACTAAGAAATACTACTCAAAAATTAAAAATAAAGGAATAATTTATACACAAAAATCCTGGATGAAACTATAGAAAATTAAACTAAACTTAAAAACACATTACTAAAAGTTTCAATAATACATGATTTCCCTTACATATCATTCTTGAAATGACACGGTGACATAAATGGACAACAGATAAGAAGTTGCCAGAAACTAAGAATTGGGTAAGATAGACGTAATGTTGGTTTGACTATAAAAGAGCAGCCTGAGAGATCCATATCTGATGAAAATGTCCTATACTTTGTTGGCATCAATGTGTACACATTTGTTTTGATATTTTACTAAATTTAGGACGAATTTACCAATTGAAGTAACTGAGTAAGAGTATACTGGTCTCTTGTTTCTCACAACTAACTGCAAGCAATATTCAATTATCCTAAATTAAAAAGTGATTGCTTTTTAACAGTACCGTGGGTTGAATCTGGGGAATTATGCATGCTAGACCAGTACTCTACTACTGAGCTCCACCCCCAGCACAATTTTTTTTTTTTTTAAGAAAGAGGGACAGTAAGAGAGAGAAAGAGAGAAACAATTTTCATTTAGTTTTTCATGTGTCTTTCAGTGCTTTGAGACTTCATTGTGTACATGGTGCTGGGGTTTGAACTTGCGTACTAGCACATGTCAGGCAGGCACAGTAACCACCAAGCAACTGCTCCAGCCCCCCCAAAATAATTTATTTAAAGAAAAAAAAAATGAAAGAAATTATCTACCTATTAGCCTGCCCTATGATGTGACACCTCAGCTCCGATAACAGTAAACAGAAACACAGACACTCTCCTATATGGGAAATATGTTTGAGTACGCACAAGTACATACACTTGCATACAAGACATTGCTCTTGACTTTCAAGGCTTACTGGTTATTTAGAACATGTTCATATCAAGCAGTTAGTTTGGTATACAATGTCTCACAAATAGACATGAATAAATCAGTATCTTAGAATGTAGAGGAGGAAAGAACATAATCAGGAACATTTTGGGATGTACTAGAAAAGCTATACCTTAGGACCAAATAAAGATTTGAAGAGTTTATGTCTTTGTCATTTTCATTAGAAGGTCTACACTAAAGGATGAAAACTGAGTTTGCTATTTGATGGGTATTATCTTAACACAGGAATTGGGGGCATTTACTGTCTCAGTGATTCCATAAAAACTACATTTCAAAAGCAAAGAAAATTTGTTTCTCCCTAATAACTGTCCTTACCATTTCCTCAGGGTTACCAAACCCAGGCTCTTTTGTATGAATTAAGCATTTACTTTTGCCTTTACTTGAAAATAGGAATGTCACATATGAGGCAAATTATAGAAAGTCTCACCTAGTTTTCTGCTTTAGTTGCCTTTTCTTTCTCCCTAGTAATGAGGGATAAATTTCTGTTTTACATTTCCGTAGATGGTTCACTATCTGATGCTGGACACTCAACAGATCAGCAGCGGTTTCTCAGTCATGTATACTCAAAGTCTAGTCAAGATGGGAAGATACCATAATAAGCGGGGACTCAAAAGTTTGTACTCAGTAGTAAAATGAACCACCAGGCCCAGGGTGGCACGTTTTGTGGCTCCAAGACAATGAGCTCTGAATAATTGCATGGGTCAACAGGAAACTAAAATGTGCTACTTTGGAATAACCAAGCACTTTCACTGGTACCCTCAATAACGAAGCACTCAGGGCACACCAACCTTTAACTGTGGAAACAGAGTAGAAAGGGCAACTTTGGGAAGACACTGTGGGGCACTCCCTGTTTCAGACATCAAGGAATCATGTGGCAGTGCGTGTTCGTTTTAGATCTGACTCCTCAGAGACTGAAAGAAAAATCCTTTGGGAATGAGATTAACTTAGAATTGATTTATGCCATAATGCCCATGTAGAGCTCATATGCTTTTCTATTCTGTTCCTCCCTGGCTAAACTCTACAATAGCTGAAATACTACATCCTTTTAACTACACCAATTTGGGGCACATGTCCTTGAGTTCTTTTGTGTTCCTGACCTGTGGCCTCTGTGATAAAGCATTAGTTTAAACTTTACTGTGTATTAACTTCTGCCTCCATAACTACCATGCCCAAGCAACAACTGCCTAAGTGTGTAGGTTACCTGCAGGGAGGATCAGGGGACTTACATAATCTCTACCCTATTAAGATTTTACCCTAGGAGAGAGAAAAAGTATGCCTGCAATATTGTAGGTGCAAATTCCTCAGAATAAAGAAGATTTGGGAGTGGGAATGAGTTTGGGGAGCCAGAAAGAACAACTGAGAAAATGAGTTTGCACTTTTCCTTGCAGTAGTAGCAGACCTCTCCATAAATCTTGAATGATCAGAACATTTGTTATTAATAGCACCTTCATTTTTCCCAAATTACATTCCCTTGTACAAATAAGTCTAATTTGAAACATACAATTATAACCAATATATACAGAGTCAGTTTCTCATTTTATTTTTCAATGAAAGAAAAAACTACTGAGATGTAGGGGAATAAAAGGGTAAAGAAACCAAAAGCAGGGGCTGGAGCTGTGGCTCAGCGGTTTCAGCGCTTGCTTGCCTGGCAAGCACGAGGGCCCGGGTTCAAACCCCAGCACCACGTACACAACTAAGTGTTGGATCAACGAAGGCCATTAAAAAACTAAATAAAGTTATTTCTCTCTTTCTCTGTCTCTTTCACTGTCCTTCTCTCTTAAAAAAAAAAACAGTGTATTCTTTGTTCTGGAAATCATTTGAACACCTAAAGATGTGTCTAAAAACACTGTAAAGACATCTCTCAGAATTTGAACATATACAAAAATTCAAGTCTCTATATTTAATTGAGTCTTTATAGTTGATGGTAATTTGAACACTTTGTTAAAAAAGTCTTTCCAACAACACAGGGGCAAAAATAATTTTTATTCCTTCTGTGAACTATAAAATTCAATTACTTGCAGTCTACCTTATTATTCCCCAGTTGAGCTGCTTTATCATGCTTGATTTCATTTAACTCACCCTTTCCTGGGATCTTATTGCTTTCATCATTTTCCATCCTCCAATAGGCTACTGTGAATTTCAACTATTTATGTCCTTCAAAAAGATGATGGCAAACGGCTGATCGAGGCACTCTTAATTGTAGCAAGGTTAAATTAGTCTTGAGGCACAAAAATGGACACCACTTCCTTGAACCCTATAAAGTTTTAAGAGGAGGCCGGTAGATCCAGGCATGTGGAACAATAAATCAAGTTATCCACCCATCCTCATTGTCTTATACAACAATTTCAGATTGTCACTTTAGCTATTAGATATTTACATTCTAAATAACGCTGCATGAATCACCCTTAATTTCCTGTGCAACACTTATTTTACCACATTGCTTTGTAATTTTCTGCCTATGCCTTTATCTCCTTGCTAAAATTAAGATTCTAGAGTTCCGGACCTGTGTGTCTCTGATGCTCAGCACACAATGAACAAACATACACACAAATGTTTTATGAATGGGTTAATAAACAATTGAGACATCTCTGATGATCAGGGCATTGAAATCTCATTAAGAACAGGCTTGCAGAGGTACTTTCTGCTTTATCAATTTTAATATGTGCCTACTGAATTAAAAATAAGAATTCTATTTCTCTACTTTTAATTAAACCTGCAAGTGGTATAAAACCACTACTCAAAAATAACTTAAGATTTCAAATGACTGTGATCTTCCAGATATTTGCCTTGTATTCAATTTCCTCAAAAACGAGATGGTTAGAACAAAGCAGATGGTGAGAAGTAACAAATAATTGTCTACATAAAGCTAAAATATGCATTTATATGTCTAGAACTGTGCTATTCAGTTAGTGGTCCTCCAACAACATCCACATTGGTGGAACACTTGGAAATGCAAAAGCTCATGTTCATATGCAGCTGCTATACTGGAATTGCATTTAAAAAGGCATAGGTTTTTCAAACGCATATCAAAGTTTGAGAAATGCTGGTGTTGGACACTTTTCAATCTCATGAATATATCTTACCAAAAAAATGGAGAAAAAGATATTCTTAAAATTTTACTTAGTGAATATGAAGAGAATAGCCAATGATACACTTATGAAATAATGAAAGTGACAAAATTAAGATTGCTATTTCAGAGAACCTAAATGAAGGAGTCCCCAGAACCAAACTGTTGGGATGCCTTGTATATTTCAAAGGAAAGTGCGTAATACTTAAGATAATTTAACAATTATAATCATTAGTAAGCATTATGTAAAAAGAAAAAGAGAATGTAGCTTACCAAACTAAACAGTAACCTTTGAAGGAATTAATTCCTTGAAGAAAACTTTAATGTTTTTCTTTAGATCTCATATAAATTATTTTAGTTAAGCTTGGACTTCACACCATGAGCTCTGTCTTCACTGCTAAGTATCCTTGGCCTTCTCCAACCCTAACTGCACACTTCAGCTAAGTCCCACACTGAAGCGCTAATCCATGGATTCATCTTTCTCCTGTAGTAACAATACTAAATCCCTTCATATTTAAGTTCATGTTTTGATTTTTCAGGAGCCATTGTTCATTTGCCTCACCTACCTGAGGGTTTTTAAATTGTAGTTTATGATGTTGAGGATCATGAGATGCATCAACTAGAAATAAATTAACCAATGTTTCCTTAAATGAAAACAAGAGAATAGAATATATGAGAATACAATAAATGCACATAGATAGCAATGCGTCTGTATGTAGTAGGTATTTTAATTACTACTTTAGCAGGCCTTTGTTGCAATGAAATTTCAGCAGTTCACCAAGGGGAAGAAGAAAAAAGAAACTGCTGTGTTTGTGTTCCATAGTTTTGCCCTAGGTACTAAGGACAATTGAACCATTGATAAAAAGAGAGATGATCCTAAGTTTATGTCAAGAAAGAAGAAATGAACAACAAAGATTCAGGGTAGCTTTGGGGCACCTGGGTTATAATGTTCTTTGAGTTGCATCCTTGGGTCTCATGAGACCTTCTAATAAGCCATAGGGTCAAGTGCTCATTTTAATTATGTTAGTGTGAGAATATTTGGAATAAATAACAGCAAATTTCCTTGTGTCTTTGATGGTCCCAATGTGACTTTAGTTAGACATGGCACTTCCAAGGAAGTAATTAAGGTGAAATGTGGCAAGACCCTGATTCATTAGGATTCATTTCTTAATTAGAGAGAGAGAGATAGAGAGAGAGACAGAGAGAGAGAAAAAAATTTTTTGCTCAGTGTAATTAACTGAACCAGGCATCCAAGCAAAGAATAAAACCCAAGTGACCAGATCAAAAATCTATGCTTGCTCTTTACATCATTCTCTTTCTTCATCTTTTTACACAGATACAGTCCTCAATCAAGCAATAGACTTCCCTCCAATGATACTTCCAGGTGAGGAGTTGTTCCTATTAACTTGAGTATTTTCCAGTAAACAAAAGCAAAGAGCTGACACATCTTAATGTGTCCTTCAAACAAAAGGAAAAATTATCACTCTCACAGAAGTATGAAATAAGCAAGTGTTCTGGCTATTAATACCTTAACAGATGCATGATTTGCAAATATTTTCTCCAAATCTTTATACTCTTCTTTTCATTTTGTTGATTACTTCCTTTACTTTGCAGAAGTTCTTTAGTTGGATGTATATATATATATAATTTTTTTCCCCAGGGCCAATGTCAAGGAGATTCTTCTCTATAGGGAATTCACACAATTTGATAGTGAAAATAATAAAAACCTAAAAATCAAATTGATTAACTCAATGTGTAAAGGACTTAAAAAGACATCTTTAAAATGAAGAACTAAAATGTCAGCAAACATATTAGAAAAGGATGTCCAATATTATTAGTCACCAGGAAAATACAAATCAAACCATATAATGGTATCACTTCACACCTTTTAGGATAGGTATTATCAAAAAGTTAGGAAATAACAAGTGTGCTGTTTCAGTCAGCTGTTTTGCTGCTGTGACCCAAGGACCAGACAAGAATAATTTTAGGGAAAAATATGTTTATTTGGGGGCTCATGGTTTCAGACTTAATCCACAGGTAGTTGGCTCCATTCCTTGGGGCTTGAGGTGAGGCAGGACAACATGGAGGAAGAATGTGCAGAGGCAAGTGGCTCCAGGCATCACATCACAAAGCAGAGGGAGACTTCATGCCAGATTTAAAATACATGCCCCAGAGGCATGCCACCAGTGACCTACCTTCGCCTACCATAGCTTACCTACCTTCAGTTGCCAATTAATCCCCATCGGATTAACTCACTGATTGGGTCAAGGCTATCATAATCCAATCATTTACCTCTGAATTTCCCTGCATTGTCTCACAAGAGCTTTGGGGGGGGGGCATCTTTCATCCAAACCATAACATGTGCCAAGGGTGTGGAAGAAAAATAACACAAATACCTTGTTGGGGAGAATACTGATTAGTATGACCATTAAGGAAAAATACTAAGGAAGATACTTCAAAAATTAAAAACAGAGTTTATAATTCACAAATTCTACTTCTAAGTACATTGCTAAAACTAATGAAATCAGTACCTCTTGGAGATATCCAAATCCCCAGGTTTATTGCAGCATTATTCAAAATAGCCAAGATATAGAAATAACTCAAGTGTCCATTGACAGATAAAATGAGCTAGAATTGAGGTAGGGACATGTGTGTTTCTGTGTGTGTGCATGCATGCATGCTATGTGTGTATAATATTCTACACAATTGAATGTCATTCACCACTTCAAAACAGAATATAGTGCCATTTGCAGCAAGACTCATGAATCCAGAGGTCATGAACTAAACAAAATAAGCTAGACATGGACAGAAAAATACACGATCCACTTAGATATAAAATGTTAAAAATGACAAATATATAGAAACAGAGAGTAAAAAAATGATTACCTGGAGTAGGAGTAGGGGACAATGGAAAAATGTAGGTCAAAGGATATATGATTTGAATCTTATAGCATTAACATCTGATGTACAGAGTAAGGACTATAATTAATGATAAAGTAAAAATAATAATATTACTTTTCTCTGCATACTTGAAATTTTCTAGATAGCAGACTTCAGGATTTCTTCCTCCCCACCATAATTGTGTGAAATTATGGATATGTTAATTTGCTTCACTGTGGAAATCATTTCCCTATGGATATGCATTTCAAAATACCATGTTGTGCACCCAAAATAGATACAGTAAGTATAATTTGCTGTTAACAATAAAATAAAATATAAAAATACTTTGCTATTAACAATAAATGTACAATATTTAAAATCTTTTATTAAAGATAATATTTAATTCATTTTAATGAACAAATGGGTAAGAAGTTACAATCAAGAAAACTTAAGAAGAAAATGTGTCCTTATAAATCTGGAGTTTTGAAATTAACTTGCTATGGAACCAAAATTAGCTTTGTTGTGGGAGGAGGCTACCCTTTCATTGAACAGAATTAATCTTCCTCTAAGGGCTTCTCACTCATCACCACACACAGGTGCAAATTATATACGCTTATACCCTTCATTTAGGTCTGTCTATCTCATATGATGTCAAATGTGAAAGCCTAATTAACTATTGTAACTTTGCACAAGAAGCAATAGTCATTCATGGAGGCAGAATAGCAATTCTAAATTATGGTATAGTTGATAGATTGTAAGAGCATCCTCATACAGGAATGTCTCATTCTTCATGTGCTCATTTCTACAATAATGGATGCTTTCATTATTGCATGGAATAAATCTTGGTGGATAACTATGATACAGTGGTTTACCTGACCAAATGACCTTCTAATCTGTAGAAGCTTGCCACAAGTAAGAACAAACCTCTGTGCTTCGCTCTTGCTCCTCCACCCACCTGATAGACATCCTTTGGCATTTCTTCATGTTGATATTTCACTATCCCTTATGTTTAGGCATATTTCCTTTAGGCTAACTACATAGTGAATGTGGTTTTTATGTCTTAATGAAACTTAATATGTACCAACATTTAAATATAGGCACTCAATTACATTCTGCTCTGAGTGATGTTTCTTCAGGTCATAGACTGATTTCCTATAAACCACATTATACCTAATTCTATCTGGCATTCAGCTTTGCAGAATCAAATAATTCAAATGAAATTGAATTGGGTTTTGGTAGGAAAAATGGCAAAAATTTCATGTAGAAGCAGGAAAAAAAAGAATTATGCTTACTTTGCAAATTGTCAATTCCCATTCTGTGATTACATATTCCTGTCCCACTCTAAGATATAAATTTCCTCTTATAGTCTAAATGCTTTTGTGCCTAATGAATGGGGAATTATTCAAAAAGCCTCATGTTTTCTAACCACTAAACATGGTGACAAAGTGGCAAATATGTCCCCAAGCCCATCAATAACAACCAAAGAAAACACAGATGTTCAATCAAAAGAATTCCCTGGCCAAATCATCAGGGCTTTGTGAGCTTAGATCATGAAGTAATGATAAGTTATGAAAACTTTTTTTCTATATCATGAGGCATAATTTGTTTTTCTTTTAAAGTCAATAATTCTCACCAAAATTCTCAAGTCAACTTCTTAGATGAACACAGATTTGGTCCACCAAGAGAATAATAGATTCAGTCATATTATGAAACTTCAAAACCTTGCTGGTCATTCATGTATTCTATGCTAGGCCTTGAAACTGGTATGCTAAGATGTTTCTCTACCAGCATATAAAGAAAATGAGCTTCAACCAATAATAGAAACTTTAAGAAGCATACAGCATTACTTTAATTCAGATAATAAACTAGCAGACCCAACTATCTTCAAATTGATCACTATATTCCCATTTAACAGAGAATAGTCTTATTCTAATACATAAAAAATAATTACACAATATTCAAACAACAAAGCTCATCAAAGGAAAAATCCCCAGTTACAGCCTTGCTTTTATATTTCAGTTCTCTTTATTTCATTGTGGTTTTATTTTTAATTTCTTTTTTATATAAAATGTTATGTTTTGTTTGAACCATAAACGTAATGTGGGCTCTGATAAAAATAGCTCAGCTTTTGTGCTTAAAAATGTTCACTTTGCACAGATACTTGAGGTATTTATTAGAGAAAGATAACAAGTAGACAATGACATGCACAATTATAGTGAATACATGATAAATGTACTAGTGATGACAGTCTGCTTATAGCCAAATCTTGTCTTTTACTGAAATCATGGACATCAAGGTGCTTAGGGAAAACTAGGCCAAGGTAGAATAATTAGTATTAATAAAGATTTTTCTGAAAGACCAGAAAAATTTTGACCAATAAGATAAAATTACCAACATAGTGGTCTCTTCTAAAAAGTGTTTTTGAAGATGTTATGGACTAACTGTTTTGGTCCTCCTAAAATTCGTATGTTGAAGTTCAAATCCCAATATGACTATAGTTAGACATGGTACATCCAAGGAAGTAATTCAGGTAAAATGAGGCAAGACCCTGATTCATTAGGATTCGTTTCCTCATTAAAAAAAATAAAAGATACCAGAAGTACTTTCTCTTTTTTCCACCAAGCATGAACAAAGAAATCACATAAGCAAAACTGCTCCTATTACTTGCTACCTAAATGTTAAGAAAGAGACCTCAGAAAGAAACTTACCTGGCAGTACCTTGGTTTTGGCCTTCCCTACCTTCTAAACTGTGAGAAAAAAACGTTTCAAGTCTGGGGATGTACCTCAATAGTAGAATGCTTGCTAGCATTCCCATGGCTCTGTGCTAAACCCCCAGTACAAGGAAGAAGGAAGGAAGGAAGGACCCTCTTGTTAGAGTCTCTCCTCCCACTGGAGTATTTTGTTATGTCAGTGTGAGCAAACATAGATGAAGGTAGGAATTATGACAGGGAATTAGGTATGTGAAGAGTGGATTAAAGAATAATTTTCTACAGGGAATGA
Source organism: Aplodontia rufa (assembly GCA_004027875.1). NCBI lineage: Eukaryota > Metazoa > Chordata > Mammalia > Rodentia > Aplodontiidae > Aplodontia > Aplodontia rufa. The sequence continues at coordinate 71,763 of PVKS010004033.1, forward strand.
TGGCACATACTCGCAATCCCAGAGGCTCAGAAGGCTGAGGCAGGAGGACTGCAAGTTCAAAGCCAGCCTTAATTACTTAGCAAGACTCTAAGAATCTTACTGAGCCCTGTCTCAAAATTAAAAAAAAATAAATAAATAGAGCTGGACTATTGCTCAGTGGTTAGGCATCTCTGAGTTCAATAGCTGGTACATAAAATGATTTACAACTTTGCAAATATCAAATAATATTTGACAGGATATTCTGATAGGATAAATGGCATTATTAATCTCTATAGACTCACTTTCTTTATCACCTGATTGATTAGATGAAGTAAAAATTTGTTTAAATTAGAGGTTGTGTCTTCTTCTCATATGATAGTGTACTAAAAATGGTTGTAATAATACCTTTCATCCCACATATTTTAATTACAATATAACAGGCATTTTTCTATTGGGAAGTAGGGTCTATATTCCCTCTCTATTGTTGTGGCTGGTTCTGTCTCCATAGTTCTGACAAAAGTAATTCCATGTGATTTTCAAGGTAAGCTCAAAACAGCTCACAGTTTCTATCAGCTTCTCTTTAGTATATTCTCTTGAAATGTATCTGTCATCCTGTGATGTAGTTCATACAGTGACTTAAAGATCTGTGTATAAATTACAACCAATGCTCAGCTTGAGTCCAAGCCAATAACAAGTAACATTTGACAGATATTTCAGTGGATGGAACTTCAGATGTTTCAAGTTTGCCACTAACATGGGAGGAGTAGCTGGGTTTAGATCCCAGATACCTGGCTGCAGAAGTCAGGCTGGATCTCAGAAACATGTTCTTCACTAATTTGCGGAAGCCTGACCATTTAGAATTGCAGCTATGTTTCACCTAATCCTCCAGTGGCATGCATACCCTGATCAGCAGCTCCATCTATGACAACTTGAACTCAAAAGCATTTATTTCCAAGGGATTTTCTTGGTCTACAGTCAAAGGAGAATAGTAATATTAACCAGTGGCCCACTGGAAGACTCAATTGAATGACTCTGTTGACCAGAAAACTTATAAAACTAGCACATTTAAAAAGCACCCACCATGAGACTAGTAATATTTTAAACCTACATGCTAATTTCCTCCTCAGTCCTCAGTCATATAATCTACCACTAGCAAGTACAGCCGTCTGTGAAGACTTCATGTAATAGAGGAAAAATAGGAATGATCAAATGAATGCCTTGTCATTACAGTAGCGAATTTAATCACATCGTTTATTTTAGTTTTTCCGAAAAGAAATGAGTAATTGCTGTCAATTATGAACTAAACCAATTGAAATGAAACAGTTGGATTTCAAAAGACTAAAAAGCATTATTGCATTCAAACAAACAAATTGCAATCAAGACCTAATTGTATGCTTCTAAGCAATATTCTCATGATCTCAGGGATAATTGGTCAAAATAACAACAGAAAAAAATATATTTGAAACAAAGAAAAGAAGAAATCCCAAGAATTTGGCTGCATTGGCAATGGGAGGGTGACAGACAAGATAGTGAACAGTGGATGTCCGAAGAATCATATGACACATGCCCAGCCCCCTACTCACCTGTGGAAAGGTTGCCCACTGTCTTAGGTTTAAGATTTCTCATTCTGTGAATGCAATAAAATTGCTCATTTACATTTTTGGAGATGCAAAATTCAGTGATATTTAATACATTTAATCCTCTTAATCTGGGTCATATTCATATTTGTATTTTAGGACAACTTATTTTACAAAATAACTCCTTCCCTGCTTAGCGTGAAGAGTGAAAAGGCTGCTAATGCTTACCCATCAGCCAGGAAAAGTCTTAAACAGGGCTGAGGGAGCAGGTTTTTGTATCTGGAGAAAGCATGCTAGAAAAAAGTGTTTCTCAAAATCAAAGTAAATTAATTAGCATTCTTTATTATCCATCTCCCCAGGAAATTTTCTTTTTTGCCCCCTGAAAAACTTTTGAGAAATAAAACATATGAAGTCATCGGGCATTAAGTCTAATGAACATTGACATAAGAATTTGACAGGCAACATTCAATGAATCATCTCAAAATCTCCATGAAGCCAATTTCATTATTGTCCTGTGTCACTGAGGACACTGAGGCTTCAAGATGGCAAGGCATCCATCCTGCAAGGAGCTGACATTATAAAACTACTCATAAGGAGACAGATTCTTCTACCTCTGAAGTTACATGTTTTGGGTTTCAACTATTTCTATCATACTTAGGAATTTTGTCACCTAATTTATTTCCTGATTTATCATTTGCCTGTCTATAAATTAGGGGCCTATAGTGCTCATTTGAAAATGTACATGCTAAATTTGAAAATACAGAAATTAGGATGCCCTTCAGTGAAGATGGCATGGAATTCATCAAGTTGTCTTTGTCTTTTTAATTAGGGGATTAAAGTCTAATATTAGTGTCCAGATTAGGAATCAATAAACTTGTCTCCGAGGATTCTGGTATTAAATATGTTTGGTCTTGCAGGCCACAATGTTCTCTGTTGTAACTAGTCAGTACTCTAGGTAAAGCATCAAAGCAGCCATATACAACATGCAAAAGTGTGTGCAGCTTTGTTTCTGAGAAGAAAAAAAAAAGAAATACACACCTTGTTCTCTGCCCTCACTTTCTGGTATAGAGCTTCAAAAGCCCTTGCAATTTCCAAGACAATCTTTTATTCTAATATTTGGGTTTTGTCTTAGTTCCTGACACAGAGCTTCTAAATCCCTAGGAATTTCGAAGGTGATAAGAGAGATTTCCTTATTAATTAGGTACTCTTGGTGGATCCTGGACAAAGGCTGGCCACCAGCAATACTAAGGCATGACAATCGGTTTGGAGATTCAGCCTCAATCCCCCTTCTTCGGGGAGGAGCTAGGGCATAGAAATAGAGTTAGTAATTGTTCGTGCCTATGTGAGAAGGTCTCCATTAACATTTCTTCAACTGTGGAGTTTTGAGAACCTCCAGGTTGGCGAACACAACCACCTGTCACAGGGCTACCTACACAGCCCAGTCCAGGGGCCCACAAGCTCCTGTCTTAGGGACCTCACTCTAGGTATCTCTTCATCTGGCTATTGAACTGCATCCTCCCGTATATTCATTATTTACTACCTGGTAAATGCATATGAAGTATTTCCCTGAGTTCTATGAGCTGCTCTACTAAATTAATCAAACCTGAGGAAGAGGTTATGAAAACCAGAATTTATAGCTGTCTGGTCAGAAAGTAGGTGCCAACCTGCTAGTTGTGGTTGGATTTTGAAATAGGGGCGGATTCTTAAGACCAAGCTGTCAACCTGTAACGTCTGACACTGTCTCCAGGCAGTGAGTGCTAGGATTGGACTGAATTGAGGATACCCCCCTCCACTATTTTCTGCTGCAGAATCCACTGCAGATTTGGTGTGCGGTAAACACTTCCATCTGATAACAGAAGTGTTGACTGAATGAATGAGAGTAGGTAACCAACGCTTCAGTCATTATTTTATATATCTCATATTTCCATAAAACAATAAATAAGGAAAATAAGCACTTTTGACCTGTGAGCTGTTGTTTTACTGATTCCCAATCTAAACCCCATCTTCCCCACTACTCTTATGAAGCTTGTCTTTGTATAATTTTGTCTGAAACTAAAATAGAATTGTCACCTGCACTTTAAACAAGAGAAGAGCAATTAATATAATAAAATGTACACCAGTGAAATTAGATGCCAGGTTTTGATGACCCAAACAGATTCATGCTGCCTCTGCACTGTGCCGATAGCCACTAAGCATCCCCGAGGCAAGACAGGAGAAAAAACTCAGGTCTTTGCCCTGGGTGGCACGAAATAGTGATTCATAATTGTTGACACCGCATCCCTAGTTTGGGTCAATTTTATGTATTCCATGGAATTTAATAGTTGAAACAAAAAGGTGACTCCTGGTGTCTCATCTATCGGTCAGTATGAATACATTTTATTCTGCTCCTTTAATTGTTGATAAGGAAAAAGAGAGTGGTAAACTCAATTATTGGTTAAAATGTATCCTGTAGAAAAAAAAATTACATTTGTTATTTTCATCACTTCAAATGCAGTGAAAAGTAATAATTTATGATTAAATTAACATAGAAATAGTTCATGGGATTTAGAGGAACAGTTTTATTCTTGGCACTTTCATTGAGGCATTTTTTCGATATGTTGAGAAGTGTAACAAGGCCACATTCTTGTCAATAATGTTACTCTTATAAAATAAGAGAGGACATTTCTGTTTCTGGCTGTATTAGAATAGCTGATATTGGACTAACTATCCCACTGAGAACAATTACAAAAGCTGGAAACCATACATAAAACAGCTGCTCCAAAGCACGGGAGGAAAACCAAACAGTTAGGACAAGAGGAACTACCATCCCAGGGAGAAGGAAATGCATGGATGTGAAACCTGAGTTTACCCACTGCTGATCTTCCTTGGGACCCATGCCAATAGTCTTCAGGTAAGGGGATAAAAAGAGCAGTCACACATGGAAATGGGGCTCAGGGTTACTAAGTAGAACTTGAGGGTCCAAGATCCCTGAGATAAGAAAACTGCACATTTAAAAATGTTCAGGCACATTTTTAAAATAAATTAGCTGTTCTCTAAGGCATTTACTGACGCCTGAGTTGAACATGCAGAACTGAACACAGAGAAAGCAAACACCAAGCAGCTGCTGGGCAGTGAAGGCCTAAGAAGACAGTGCTGCCATCTCACGGCTCTAGGAAGAGAGTAATTGGATTCAGGTTCTCGCCAAGGAAGAGAATCGGGTAAACCCTTCAAACTTCCAGTTGTCAGATTCAAGAAATAAGAAGGACTGGAAATAGACTACTTCTGCTTGGTACAGCCCATAGTCTGTCTTTATGGAACCACAAAAGAAAGGAAATAGAGAATGGACAGGATTAATATTTAATGTGACACTGAATGTGGATTTTCCATAACTGGGGAAGAGTCTGAGTCACAGGTTCAAGAATTTGAGCAAACAGCAAGAAGTGAACAATAACAAAACAATCCTAGAAACATCATACAGATTTCCTGACATCAAGAAGCAAAAAGAAAGTCTTTAAAACTGCCAGAAAATAACCCACTACTTTCAAAGGAGAAATCAGATACTGAAAGCTGACATTTCAACAGAAAGGAAGAAGTTGGAAGTAAGGATGTAATATTTAATATGCTGAACCCTAAAACAGAATTTTCCATCCAGCTAGTACTTACCTAAAAACAAAAAAGAAATAAAAACTCCAAGAATTATTTTTCATCAGACAAGTGCTAAAATTAATCCTAAAGAAATTATTTAGGCAGATCAATAATGATCATAAAAGAAGCGTAGATTTGATGAAGAACAATAAAAGATAAATATGGGGGAAACCTACATGAATATTGACTGTTTTCAAAATTTTGGGGGATCTAAAATTTATGTCAAATCAAAATACATGACAACAATTTGTAGAAGGTGTAAAGGAATATAAAGTATTTGTAGGGTCTCCTTATTGCTTTATGATATGGTAATATAAAGAAGTGTTATGTTTTGGATCTAGAAGTGTCCCCTGAAAAATAAATCTTGGAAGCACATTCCTCAATATCAAGGTTCAGAAGTGGAAGGTTTTAGGATATGATTAAGGCTTAGACCCCATCAGTGGATTAATCCATCAATGGATTAATTAATTGATAGATGAATGGACTATTGGGTAGTAACATAGGCAAATAGGGTGTGGGTGGACGAAGTGGATCACTGAGTGTGTGGCCTTGTCTTATATCTATCTCTGGCTCTTTCCTCTCTCTGTTTCCTGCTTACCATAAGCTGAACACTTGCGTCAACCATGCCCTTCCACCACAGTGTTTTCCCTTGCCTCAGGCCCAGGACAATGGAGCTGGCCAACCATGGACTGTACCCCTGAAACTGTAAGTCCAAAGCAAATCTTTCTTCCTCTAAATTTTTTGCTAGACATTTTGTTCGTCACAATGAATACTAACACAGGAATACTCTACTAAGTTAATAATGCATGTTATGAGCCTTAGAAAAACTTAAACTAGTAACCCAACAAGTAAATTAAATATTCAAATATTAAGCCAAGTAATATACTGAAAGTCAAATAAACCTGTGTGTGTGTGTTTGTGTGTATGTTTGTGTGTGTTAGACCTGAAGAAGATTGGAGAAAGAAATAAAGAAACAAAAAATAGAGAATATGCTGAGTTAGGAAAAAAAAAAAGAAAATGAAGGGCATAATATCATATTTAATGTGAAATACAACAGTAAATGAGTTTAGTATCAAAAAATTACATACTTCAATCCAATTGCAAAGACTAAGTCAGATGTACTGGTGCACACCTATAATCCCAGCAACTAAGCAAGCTGAGCTACTAAGGGAGAGGATATCAAGTTCAAGTTTGAGGTAAGCCGGGGCATTTGAGAATCTATCTCAAAATAAAACCAAAAAGATAGCTGAGAATTTAGCTCAGAGATAAACTTCCTTTTTGTTAAATGCAAAAACAAACAAACAAACAAACAAACAAAACAAAACCCAGAAGCATGTAACTTAATTCATTGGCCAATTAGACTTTACAACAATTGTGACTAGAAATAAAGATGATCATTTCATAAAGATAAAAATAAGTACTTTAATGAGAAAATATAACTACTCTGAAGTTTTTTGTTCCTAATAGACTCAAAATAGAAAATTAAACAATTACAGAAATAAACAATAGAAAATTCTAAATCATGGTGAGAAATTCAAAAACAACAATTTCATCAGCTAATAAGCTAATAATTGACAAAGGAAGTCAGCAAGTATGTAAAGAAATTGCAAAATGTTTCTATCAAAATTGAGCTAAGCAAGCTGTATCTATCAACAGGTAGAAGAAAAGAGAGAAAACACTGCAACAAATGTAGAGTATGCTTTAGGTAACAGTGAAACTTTTAAAATAATGAACAATAAACTGGACTATAAAGCAGCGTGTAAAGATAAACATCTCAACAGTTGAAATTTTTTCCATCAAATTTCATATCCATTCATAATTTTCAAAAGAAAAATAAGAAATTTTAACAAACACTATATAAAATAATACCTCTGGTCTGATAAAAGCTATCTTCAGAAACAAAAAAAAATGCACTAACGATTAAACTTCATGGGGAACAACTGAATGGTTAGTTCAGAGACCAGGAATAAAATATATATGCTATCACTAGTTCTATTCAAAACTCCACTGAAGGCCCATGCCAGTGCAATAAAGAAAGAAAAATGAGTGTAAATAGGCAATGACAATATATGTAACAATTCTAGAAGATTCCAAAGATAAATGATTAAAGCAATGAGTAGGTGTCATTAGTTAAGTTAAAGGTCAATGTAAACACTTCAATGGTACTTCTTTACATTAGCAGAACGAAGTGGAAACTAAATTTTTTAAATACTATTTGTCATAGGACCAAACATCTAGGCATAGATACATTAAATGGCTAATAATTAATGTATAAAAGTTATTGAGACAAATAGAGGCAGACCTAAAAAATGAAGAGATATAACACATTCATGGATTATAAACATCTACCTACTGATACAAAAAATTCAGTCTTTCACACGTTGATCTACAGGTGTAATCCCGATTAGAACTCTATCAGGTATATACTTTTGCATGAGAAAATTGATAAGCTCTCTCTAAAATTTACATGGAAATACAAAGGACCTAAAACAACTAGGGAAAGAATGGGGTATGTATGGTGCCAATACATAATACAAAGCTATATAATGAAAATAGTATAGCATCTCCTCCTGCCCAAAATCCCTTATTCTTTTTCCTCTTTGTTTCATTCCTTCTTCTCTCTTTGCTTATCCTGCTATTGAATCCCTATATATTACTTTCGTATTTTCCCCAGTACGTCATATAACTTTGGAGTCACTTCTTTTCCTTCCTTTTCATGAGGACCTCATACTCGGTGACCTGACTATCCTGCCCAGCTCACAGCAGCCCCAACAGACTGTTCTCAGTATATATGCAATAAAACGTTTAATATCCTGTTCATTTAGCCCAAGTTTTTATGGGACTGTTAGCATAGGAAGTATAATATAAACCCACAGTATGGTTAACCTCCATTTACTTCTCTAGTTATGTGGATTCCAGTTGTAGTCATTTTAAAAGCTTGGAGGAGCCTCATTAACTTTACAAGGCAAGACTGGATTTACAGAACCAATATCTCTGAGAAAAAAAGCAATGCCTGCAGGTTCTGTTTTTATTGGAGGTTCTCTCTTGCCTTTTCTCCTCTAATACAGATGTCTTTTATAAGATTACTTTTTATGGAACAAAAGCAATAGGCGATTTCCAATTAAATGCAGATGGCAAGTTTTCTCTTCCTACAGGCACTCAGGTGCAAGGATGAGCCTCAACACCTATGAATTTTATGAGGGGTTAATATGGTTAATGTATTTTGCATTATTTTGAATATTAATTACTGTATAAACATTGCCCCAAGCCTATGTTTTAAGTAGCATATTTTCCAAATACACATCTTATTTTAACTAACCTTTCAAAGCAAGTTATAAGATGATTATTACCAGCTCTCAATTATTTTTCTTTTCTGCTTTAATCAGCTCTGCTTTCTAGGGACTCGATAGTGAAATAATTAAAATTCAAAGCTTCCTGTTGTTATTCAGCTTTGACTGGTGTTTATCTGTAATTCTTAACTATTCAGTTCTTAACTATTGAGAGTGTCAGATGAAGAGACAACCTAGGACAGGAGGAAATCATCTTCCACTATTACCAAGTCCAATAAACATTAGATTAACGGAAGGAGGAAAACATGCAGAACATATAATTAAATGCAATGGATTGGAAATATTCACAATATATTAACACTACCCCCCCACTACCATGTGTATGATTTGTACTAGTTGCTACACATAGAAAATTATGCTATGACACATGAAGTGACGTTGTTCTCAAGTTGAAGTAGTCTGTGTCATGTACATTTTTGATACCCACTTGACCAAAGATCTTCAGTTCCATTATAGGGTCTATGGCATTCCAAAAATTTTGACCATGTGACTTGTTTCACCAATATAACGTGAGCAGAAATGCCGCATATTACTTCTAGGTAAAGTGCAACAGGCACAGGGTGAGATCTGCAATCCTTTCTTTGTTCGAGGTCACAGCTAGGATTCAGACAGGAAAAACAGAATCAAATGTTTAGGAACTGTTTCCCAAAGCACTAGGAAGGTAGTGTACTTTTTTAGAGTGGGCTTTTAGCTAAAGCTGCATGATGAGAAATGGGGGAAAGAGAGGACAGTAAAAATCAGGATTCATGCTCATGCGAGCTATCAGGCTGATAGAGAAAGTAAAGGCCAACAGAGCTAAAAACTATACAGCTGAGTCTACAGTTACTCTTCTGAGTAAAAATAAAAATAAAAATACACACCAGTGATCAAAGCCACTGGGAACACTGGTGAAGGGGCAACTCAGGATTTATGAAGAACTGAAAAATTTCAGAGCAATTTTGCTTTGAAATTAAGAATTGAAAATTTGCATACCAGAGAGGATAGAATGAATCCACAGGTCTGTGTACAGTTGGCTGGAATAATTTTGCTTCCCAGTTGGGAAAATCATTTTAGTTCCAGCAACAACCTGGAGTCTTAAGGCCAAAATTCATGGTCAAATGTTAGGATCAAAATATCAGCTTCAAAATACCAGAACGGGTTGGAATAAAATTCAAAAGTAAGTTTTAATATCTTACATAAAAGCTTATGTAAGACGGATGGGAGTGGTGGCTCACCAGTTACAGTGCTTGCTTGGCATGCAAGAATACACAAGTTCAAACCAAAGCACCACATACACAAACAAGTGTCTGAGCAACAAAAGCCACGTGAAAAACAAAATAAAATTGATTCTGTCTTTCTCTCTTTCTCTCTCCCTGTCTCTCTCTCTTTAAAAAACCAAGAAAAAGAGTTTATTTAAGAGAAACATGCTCCTTTTGAATTATTCAGAATGCCCTTTGTCCATGCCAAATAGAAAGATTTTTTTTCCCCTCTGAAAATTTTCCTTAAATGTCCACTCTGTCATATAACAATGACGAGGTCCATCTCTTTTCAGGAGTTTTCCCCCACCTTTATTTTTATTCAAGGTCTGGGTTTCTATAGCTGCCTATCAGATTGTTCATAGAATGATTAAAATTATATTCATTTCTTTTGGGGGCAGTACCAGGGATTGAACCCAGAGGTACTTAACCACTGAGTTACAACTCCAACATTTTTTGTGATTTGATTTTATTTATTTTTATTTTTTTGTTTTGAGAAGGACGTTGCTAAGTTGCTTAAGGCCTTGCTAAGTTGCTACTGGCTTTGAACTCACAATCCTCCTGTCTCAGCCTCCTGAGCAGCTGGGATGACAGATGTGCACCACACCACCTGGGTACATTGATTTATTATATATTTATATTTATAATCTTTGTATTATATTTTTCTTTCTTATAGAGTAGCCCTGGATTTCACCTTTTATCACTAGAAAGATTATTTTTGGCTTACAATGTGTTACAGCGCTCTCAAATGAATTTTACTTCTTTCTGTACCCCACTTCAATAGGAAAATCACCTGTAAAGAGATATTTTTCTGTTATTTTTTAAAATCATAAATATTATTTCCTTCTCCTACATATATAGAATGAAAATTGTGGAGATGTCTCAGAATACCAAAGAAGGAAAGAAAGGAGGGGTGGAAAAATTGGTGTGGGAAGTCCAGAGGGAAATTCCTTCATTTAATTAATAAAATGGAGTAAAACGGAAAAGAGTGCAAAGAAAGGAAGGCAAGTTAAGAACTTTAATACTTCTTCCATCTCTAAAATTTAACAACTATTTAGTCTTTCAAATGCTAAGTTACCCAAGGAAATTTGAATTTAACAGTGATCAAGGATTTAAAGTAAACAATTAGGATATTGGCAGTACAAATTCAGAAATACATGGCCCACATGGCAACAGGATTTTTTAATTTGCTGGGACTTTAATATTAGATAACTGTCTTTTTTTCCAAGATAGACGCCTGAATTGCTACTATTTTATTGTGGCTATTAACTTTCTATTCTATTATGCAATAGTTTTAAAATAAAACCAAAATCTTTGTGTAAGTGTATGCAGTTAAGAAATCCTAATGTCTCATTGACAGGAGAAAGAGAAAGCTTGTTTTTCAAAATCGGTTTTGTCTGAGTTTTTCTTGGGCGTTTGCAATCTGCCCTGGACAAGTTTTAGACTGCTGCTGCCACCTAGAGAACTAATTTAGTATTTCTCTACAGCCAGCCAAGGCAAACACCAGGCATTGTTGGTGCTGTGTGATCCTGCCAGGGCAAAGAAAAGTGATATTTTTAGTCATCATCACAAGGTTCATGGCTGAGATGCCTTTAGTAGAAGGCAGATTAATGAGAGAAAAGCAGATAAATTTATATAATGTAAGTTTTATGTAGCATGGGAGCCTTCAGAAGTGAAGATTGAAAGGGACAGGAGGACCTATGTATTCTTAGGAACAGTCTTACAGAAGTGATTGGAAGACAGAAAGCAGGAATAGGGAGTAAACTGGGGGAAATAGCAGGCTACTCTGTTCAGACTCGTCTCTGTGACCTCTCCAGGTGTAGGGAGGAGCCCTCTGGGATGAGCCTATTCCAACTGTGTTTGCAGGAATATCAGGTAGATTGTACAGCTTGCTTCAGGGAAGGAGTGAGAGATCATCTCTAAGACCTTCCTCCTCATACTGTTTCCAGGATGCCATACTATGTGGTGGCTTATCCTAAACCCCATCATGTTCTTGCTTCTCATTTAGGAATCCAGTATGAATCTCATTGTGTTTAATGTAAAACTGTATAATAAATTTAAACCCCATATGTATTTACTATCTGAGTACTTTTCATGCCTAGGAAAACAGAAACTTAACTTGTTGACTAAATTGTCCCACAGAATTTTTGTAATTGAAATCAATCTCATTTTATCTAAAATAAAAGTAGCCCATTCAAAGAAATAAGAATCAATACTAATAGTTCTTTGCATAATAACATCTTAAAGTGATGTAAGTCAAACACATTTATATTTGCCAATGTTTAATTATACTTTCAGGGGATCACTTTGCTTTCATTTACAATCCTTTAAAAAAAAAAGGTTATTTACTTGATTTCATACATAACCAGAAGCCGAATATCATCTGAAACAACAATATTTACGTAACATGGGAGCCTTTAGAAATCAAGCCTGACATTCAATGATATCTAAGTTTCTTACTCATAGCATATAAATAGTAAATTATTAGTGAAATTATTAGTAAATAGTAAATTATTAGTGAAATTAGCTACTAAAATAAAATGTGTTCTTGAGTTCATTTTCTGGAGCTCATGAAAACTGGTCTTTCAGGCTTCATTTTATACTAGCACTGCTTTTTATTTTATTTTGGTTTGGTTTTAATGAATGCCTGGTTGTTGAGACACCACTGTCATTGACAGACCTCTATGGCAGTTAATGGTCTAGAAGTCTAGGTGAAGATGGAATTATGGAGGGTGTTCATATTGCTTGATGTATGGGAGAGGGAGCCACGCCTTAAACCTCACATTCTAAAAACATAGAGTCTGCTTCTTGCCAAAATGCTGCCCGAAACTGGCAAAAAAGTGGTGCTCCTTAAACTACCTTACCTTTGTTGAGGCAGTTTATTTTTTATTATGTTTCTCCTTCTGTTATGATGGCTGGTTTTATAAAGCTCCTTAAAAGTAAATTTGTAGAAATGTGAAAAATTAAAACAACAAAGACAAACAAAATGTACTGGAGCCCTTATTGTTAATTATTGAAATGAAGGCACAGCTTTTATTCTACAAATTGTTTCAAATAGTTCTTTATACTCACTCTTAATTTCATTAGTGATTGCCAATTGGCGTGAAATAGTTCTTGAACTGAAATAGGTCCAACCACACTTTGAGTAGCATTACTCTTGGACTTCACATTTCTAAACCCATCTTACAGTGTGATATGTTTGGAAAATAAATTGAGTCATAAAAGCAGAGATTATTATTGCATTTACTGGGGTTTAAAAGATTAGGTATTTAGCTTATACAATATCAATAAAGAATATTGAATTTTCAGATTTATAAAATAAAGCCTGAAAATTGAATGATTTCATTTTATAAGATCAATCAAATCATATGCTCTTCCTATCCAGGTTCATATTCCTATGTATAACTCCAGATAATTTTATGCTCAAAAAAGCAAGCAAGTCCAAAGACATTTGGATATAGTACTTCAAGAGACGACTGCATACTACAGAAATAACACAATGCGCTTCATGTAACAGTCCCATGATGGAGGAAGAAGGAATATTTTTGAATTTTAAGAAATAATAGTAAAACTTGCTGAGATCTCAGAACTTCCTTATTTGTAGAATCTTAATTTCTAACACTCTAATATGTGCTCCCAGGCTTTACTGTTCCTGCCCCTGTGGTTTGACTCCCAAACCTTCTCCTCTGCTACCTTTTTGATACTCCAGGTACATTGCACATCTTTGTCTTCTCTTCCCTGTAAAGTTCCCTCTAAAATGGTATTCATTCATTTATTTTTGTTTTTCACTAGACTACAGTGGAGACTTTTTTTTTCTATTGTCTACCTTCTCTTTTTTTGAATTCTTCCTACCTGTTCGTGCTTAAAAAAATATTTAAACATTTATTACAAGATCTGGGTGCAGCAGCACAAACCTGTAGTCCCAGAAAATTGGGAGACCATGGCAGGAAGATCACAAGTTCAAAGCCAGCATCAGAAACTTAGCGAAGCCCTAAGCAACTTAATGAGATCCTGCTTCAAAATGAAAATAAACAAAAAAGGATTGGGGATATAATTCAGTGCTTAAGTGCCCTGGTTCAATTCCTGTTACCAAAACAAAACAAAACAAATAACAAAGAAACATTGATTACATGTCCCTTTCAATGGAATAGTAAATTTCATTCTTCCACCAAAAATTTATTTTCTTAATACATTAATCTCTTTATAGGATAACCTTTCTCCATCCACTTTTCTTTTATTTCCTAATGCATGACTCTTTGACTTGTTCTGTAATTTGAACTGAAATTTTGAAGATGATCAGTGTTTCATGAGTTTCTTGAATGATTAAGAATAGGTCACATGTTTTCCATTGCGTCTGTGCTTTGTCTTGATATCTAAGCTTTATCATCATTCAGCTCAAATCCAACTTCATGGTGGATGATGTTAACGGAGATGGACTCTTTGGTTCAGATAGTTTTGTATCTTTCTGCTATTTGTTTCTACCCATTATGTTCTCAAAGAAGAGAGATCTTAAAAGAAAGAATGCAGACACAAGTTTCAAAGTCGCGGCATGCCTTCCTGTCAGGTGCCTGCTTGCCTCCCTCAAGCTTTGCAGTTCTTGTCCTTGTTCACTTCTCACCAGCCCCACTGGCTTTCTTCCATCCAGGCACATGTCCAAAGCCTTTTCTTCCTTCCTTTGGAATTTTTACTCTGGACTTTACTTTTCATGATTATTGATTTTCTTTGTAACATGTATCACTATCTGAAATTATATCATTTTTAATCTACCTGTTACCTTCCATAATGAAAATGTAATCTTTCTAATGGCAAAAGGTTGTATACTGCATGACTAGGTGCCCTGGGCACTGCGTATGTTCTCAGATAACAATAATCCAACCTCTTCATTCGACACGTGAGGATGGAACCGTCAGGAGAGATCGTGTACCTTATGCCAGGTCTTACTCTGCATGGCAGAGCTAGAAATGAAACCCAGACCTCTTCCTAATACCAGTACTTCATATTTCCATTGAAATACCATTAAAAAAGGCGAGTGAAAGTCTGTACCAGAGTACCTAGCATCTAAACCATGAAGTCCAGACTAACTCTCTTTGAGCATAACTGATTTGAATCCATTCTAAGAATTTGGAAACATTCAGCATTATGGTTCATGATGTATCTATGCTGTGTGTAACTGAAACATTAATGACTGCTCTCTCTTATGATGCATCTTGTGCTGTCTGGGGACCTTGTCATTCAATAATCTGGGTTTCAAATTCTAATTCTAACATTTACTAACTGAATTAAGCAAGTTGCATAAGCATTTTAGGTCTCAGTTTCCTTGTGTTTAAAATCAAGGCAATGTGGTTTCAGCTTCAAAGGGTTTATGAGAATTAAAAGAAATAACACATGTAAAATATTTAGAGGGCATGGCTTACACATGGAAAATGGCCAGTAAATGTTGGAGATGAGTGTGATCTTCACTGCTGGACACACGTAACTGTGGGGGTAACATATAAAATGAAGACCCAATATTACATGCTGTTATCTAACCTCAAACTGGAAGAGCCTTAAATGTCCTATCCACAAGTTCCCCTCCAATTTTTCTCACGCTGATAAAGTTCCTTAGTCAAGCTACTGTAAAGGAGGCACAGGTCCTATTTATCCATGAGAAGTGGATAAATAGGTTTTAGCATCTGCCAGCCCATAGCGTTACTCAGACAAGTCAATCATGTGCTCCTGTGGGAATCAGTAGTTACCGCACTCTCTTAGTATCAAACTATCTGCCTCTAACAGTCCCTGTTTTTCACTCTTTTCCCAGATATAATTCCTGAATGACCCCGCAGATCATGGGATGTCCTTTCTTGAATTTGAGTCTATGTGACAATCTGCTGTCAGTCTCCTCTATCCTGTGTTAGATATCATGTATTTGGCCATCTGCATAATCACAGTGCAGGGAGACTGACCCTCTTAGATAGCAGATAGGAAGTGATTATACTAATATCAATAAAATATATATCCTTTCAACTTGATTTCAAGAACAGAATAAGCTGGTCCTTAAATCATCAAATGAATGAATTAGTCCACATTTTAGGCAATCTCATTTCAACCTATATCCAAGATAAAAGCATATGCTTTACTTGATCTGTTTTTCTTTGCTTCATGGAGATTTGCTCATGTGCATTATGATATATAAAAATAAAATCCAACCATATTTTTGTCCAACTTTAAGCCCTTCTGCAAAATCTTATCAGGGTAAGCAGAACCCCTACTGAAACATAAGACACCACATATTTTCCCTGCTACAACCTAGCATGCATTTTACATTTGAATAGTATTAAACTGTACTTATATTTTTATTTCAGAGTTTGATTTCATTCTATCCACCTAGACCAATATTTTTGCTTTTCATTGAAACAACTGTAGTCATTCTTCAAAACTCAGCACACACATGATATTTTCTGGGAAAATCTTTTTTGAATTGTAAACTTAGAGCCAGCATCCCTCATTTCTAACCTTAAGAAGCATCATAGATCGGCATCCATCTCTTTCAGGAACGAACTGTGTCTTATCCATTTTTGGGCTTCCAGCTCCTGGAACCATTCTGTGACAATGGCTAAATAATCTACTTAGAGTGATGTCTTTCTCCAAGTATAGGAGCTCTTCTCCCCAAGCGCATCACTTTCCAGTAATGGTAACACAGAGGAAAAAAATAATTACACTGCATTCTAAATAGAAGCTACTATTGAGATTGCTTATATAGGGATAACATGTCAGAGTTGCTATGAATTTAGAGTTTTTCCAATAACTTTAAAAGAGAGTTTGGCATATGAGTGAACTTCACGTACATATGACATAAAACAGAGTGGCCATCATTCAATAAATATCTTAATTGACTTTCTTCACCTATTCTCACAACCCATCAATTTGCTTGTCCTGGCCTTGGTCAAACTATTTGAAAAGAGAATTAAATGTCCCCAGAAAAAAAGTTAAAAATTGATTTTAGTAAGGTTTTATATATTAAGTGACACCATTGGAGAAGAGAATATGTTTGATTTTTTCTCTGGGAATTTGATCCCTTTAATTTTATAATATATTCATTGTGAAAAGTCTTTGCAATTCGTTTTCAATAAGTGGTGCCTTGATATATCTACAGCTGCAAAATGAAATTGTTTCAGAGTGGACATTTTCAACTTTCTGGGGCTACTCAAAAAGCTTAGAAGCACTGAAGTTTCAAGAATGAATTGGTTTGCCAGAGAATCAAGACACTGGATGGCAAGAAATAGCTAGGTATTTTATTTTAGAACTATGTTTTTCAACCTTGCTCTTCCTCATGAATGTGAAGAGACAGGTATGAAATGATGGGACTCTTTCATAAATTCTCAGAAATTCTATTTCTTATCCTCAATCAAGTCTTTCTAAATGTACTGCTTTTGCTGTCTTCAGATAATTCATAAGAATTATATGAGGAGTAGACATTCATTTTCTCTGAAGAAACTTTTGTATTTAACTGATTATATACAGGTTTAAAATGATTTGATTTACTGATATATGTGAAGAAAAATAGGAGCCGAATTGATGGATGGCCTGTATATTCATTATTTTCTTTAAATTCTTAATGTTGACATGTGCCCATGAGTATGTACAATGCTTCCAAATTCGGGAATGTCCAGTTGTTTCTCAAAAGAATTTGATTTCCTCTACTTTTCCCAAGCAGAAAAATTACTTTGTTGTGGAGAATTCAGTCATGCGTGACTCTTTGCTGTTTTCTTCAAGAGTAACATCTGGAGAATAATAATCTTTCACTCTCTAGATACAAAACTGAATTCTTTCTACACAAATCCACTCACTGTGATTTCTGATGATTCTTATCATAACATCACATTTGTCATACTTATGCAATGAATTAAATTAATAAATGATAGAAGACTAGTTAAAGTAAGGTTCTGATAGAGTGTATATAAACCATTAGGGATGGAAGGAACAGAGTAGGAATAATGATTTTTAAATGCTGTGATCTGGAAGTTTAAACAGAAGATAAGTTTACGTGGACCTGCAAGGGAAAAACATGAAGTGATCAGAGCACAAAGATACCAAGAGAAAATACAGAGTTAACAAAAAATGCTGATGAGGATGATGAAGTATAACTTTTTAATCTTTTTTTAATTCAGAAATTTGTTGAACAATCAAACAAGCTTCTAATGAAATAATCTAATATATATATATGTGTATAAATTATGAAAATTCAATTTACACCCAAGAGCCCCCCCAATTATCCACCCTTATCCCTCCCCCTACCTTCCCAATACATCTCTACAAATGTCTCAGGTTGTATTACTTGGCAAAAAAAAGTTGATTTTTTGTTTCTACAATGGATTTTTCATATTGACATATAATTACTATTCAATAAAGTGCATACCCTTATACATTTTCCTAAATTTTGATGCATGTGTTACCTATGAAACCTCCATTACCATCAAAATTAAGAACATATCCATCGACTCCGAAAGTTTTTTCACACCTATTTATGATCCATTCTTTCCCTAATCCCCAGAAAATGATCAACGGGCTTTTCCTAACCATAGATTAGTTTACATTTTACAGAATTTCATACAAATAGAATCACACTAATTAATTTCATTTATCATAATGCCTCTTGGATTCATTGATTCATGTATTTTCGTATGTATTTGGCAGGATTCTAATATACATTTAACAATCACATCTCTGGTGACAGTGATGAGGGGGCTAGTTTGTAGCATTTACTGTCTCACCTGGTGTAAATATTCCCACTATGGATGATTTCAAGCTACCAGCACAAATGTCTTTAAAAAAAAAGTTGCAAAGAAATGCACACAGTTGGATCTTGTGAGCCAATACACAATATATCCAGCTAATCACTCCATGTGTTGTTGCTTCATTCATTGTTATTGCTGATTAGTATTTCATTGTTTTACTGTAGTACAATTTGTTTATCCATTCACCGGTTGAAATGGTGAAGCACTCAGGTTGTTTCCAGTTTAGAGATATGACAAACAGAACTGCCATAAATATTCTCATCAAGTCTTTGGACACATACTTTCCTATGTCTTAGGCAAATAGCTAGGGGTGAAACAGTGGAGTTATATTAAAGGTAAAATTTTTGTAAAGTGACTGGAACATTTTACATTCCCACCAGCAGTATATAAACACTCCAGTTGCTCCACATTTTTTTCCAATATATAGTATAATTAGTATCTTTTAATTTCCAATCCTAGTTGGAAAGTAATAAATCTCATTTTTGTCTTAATTTGTATCTCCCTGACAATAAAAATTCTTCATATATTCTTTAATAGGTGCCTTTGTCACATATATATTTTGAAAATATTTTCTCTGAGTATATGGCTGACTTTTAATTTTCATCAGTGTCTTTTGAAGAGAAAATATTTTTAGTTTTAATGATGTTTAATTCCTTACTGCTTTCTTTTATGGGTTGTGCCTATTATATTTTATTTAATAAAGCTTTCTCAAATCCAAGGATTCTAAGAATTTTTTCTCTACTTTACTCTAGAAATTTTAGAGTCTTAGCTCTCAAATATTTCTCTAGATTCCATTTTGAGTTAATTTTTATATATGAACATGAGATAAGAATAAGCTTTCTTTGTTTGGATAAATGGCAAAGCAATGGAACCTGTGTCAATTATTGAAAATATTATTCTTTCCTCATTGTTCAGTAGACTCTTTTTGCATTATAGACAATGATGCATAATTCAATTAAGAGGAGGCATGCTAAAATTATACATTTCAGGGCTTTGACTTTCAATATATTTAATTTGAATTTAATCTTGTGGAATTAGAGAAGAGGAATGCAGAAACCTTATAAAGAATGAGTTACATTAAAATGATTAAAAAACTAAATCCAACACATGTAAAAAACATCATTTTTAACATTTACTAAAAGGCTTTTGGAGAACTTGCTAAAAGTTAAAGAACCTATTACTTCCAAACATCTGAAAAGATACACGCCCAAATCATTTATACAATATCAGTATTTCCTGAATTGCACCATGATCCAGTTACAAGTTTGAACACACAAGGTTAAAAGAAGCAGAAATGTATCTGTTAAAAAATAAATAATTATAAAGTTCAAACCAGTTGTGGGTTCATGCAACCCAGGAAGATGAGACTGGAGGATAGCAAGTTTGAGCCCAACTTGGACAAATTATCAAGACTCTGTCTCAAAATAAATATTAAAAAGAGCTGGAGATCAACATCATAAATCAATAACTTTCCTATATGCTAACAGTTAATAGGACAGAAGAAGAAATCAGGAAATTAGTTCCCTTCACAATATTCTCAAAAAAGAAAACAATAAAATAATTGTGAATTAATCTAACAAGGGAAGTAAAATGCTTGAACAATTAAAATTATCAAACACTGAAGAAAGAAATTAAAGAAGACCTGAAAAGATGCCGAATAGCCCATGTTCTTGGTTAGGCAGATTAATGTAATTAAAATGATCATTCTGCCAAAACAGCTATACAGTTTCGATGCAATCTTCATCAAAATACCATAGTCATTCTTTACAGATATTGAAAAAGCAAATTTCAAATTCATTTGCAATAACAGGAATTCCAGAATAGCCAAAATGTTACTGAGCAAGAAAGATGAAACAGGAAGTTTCGCAATACCAGATCCAAAATTATACTATAAAGAGCTGTAGTAACAAGAACAACAAGGTATTGGAATCAAAATAAACACACATACCAATGGAATAGTAGAGAAGACTCTGAAACAAACCCACAAATCTTTAAACATCTGATATTTGTAAAAGGATGTCAAAATATAACAAGGAAGAATAACAACTTCTTCAATGGTACTGGACAAACTGGACAGCCACTTGCCAGTTGAAGTTAGATCATTATCTCTGATCTTGCATGAAAGTTAAATCAAAGTGGATCAAGGAACTAGGAATTAAACCACCTATTATACAACTGTTAGCAGAAAAATTAGGAGCAACACTCCAACTTATGAGAGTAGGTAAAACTTTATCAATAAGACTTCCAGTGTGAAAGAATTAAAGTCAAGAATCAATGAGTAGGATGCCATTAAACTAAAAAAGCTTTTGCTCAGCCAAGAAATTAGTGAAACCTGTCAAGAGAGAACGTACAGAATGGGAGTTAATCATGGCCTGTGATTCCTCTGACATGGAACTAATATCCAAAATTTTACTTAGAACTCAAAAAACTTAATATTGTAATCACAAACAACCCAATCAAAAATTTGGTCAGAGAGATGAACAGAAATCAAGCAAACCATGTTCATGTACTAGGCTCATCAAATTTGAAGCAGCACATAATCTAGGGGACCTATAGATAAATTGGAGAGATGAGGAAGAGATTGGAGAGAGGAAGAGGGAGGGATGAGACAGAGGCATCTAGTGGAGAATTAATAATGTAGATTGCTCTTTATTCCTTCAAGAAGCCAAATAATTATCAAGCAATAATTTATTTCTGGAAAATATACAATTTTAAATATATAATCATATGTATATATAAAATTATATGGAGGAAATATAGAAGAGTTGAGACTGGAGTATGGGTAATATGAAGGTGATTCTAGATTAGGATCAGGGCATACTATACCGTTATTACATATGCATTTATGATTGTGCAATAACTCAACTCCTCTAAAAAATTAAAATAAAATGGGCTGGGAACGTAGCTCAGTGGTAGAGCATCTCTGTGTTCAGTCCCTAGTGCTGAAAAGAATAATTCTAATTTAGGAAGAAAAGGAACTGAGGTATGCCCCAATGAAAATGTAAGTATGGATGGAGAAGCAAGGATTTGGGGAACAATTGAAGTCAAATTCTAGCTGAAATCCAAAATAACTTCAAATATGATCCTGGTTATTCTAGTAAGTCCTGGGAACTTCTATAGTATGAAATTTTACATTCAATTCCCCATCTCCTGTTCCTGCCTCAATTCTACCTGGCTGTGTCCCAAAATAATGAGATGTCAAAAAATTACCTATGAAGTATTAAAGATCATATAAACCAGTATGAAATCCTGAAAGAAACGAAGCTACTCTGATTAGCTTTTCAAACTGTTCTGCCTTTGCTATTTAATTGAGCCAACATCTGTCTAAATAGACAGTTTGGTACCAGCAGGAACACAAAGCAGTTTTGTTTGTTAACCTCACATTTAGAAGAAAGCAAAACAATAAGATGGTTGCAATTTACTGCTGAAGATATTATGGCTCTGCTTCCCTCCTATGGTAAAGCACTTGAGGGCAAAATGCTTTTTAATTTATGCACATTTCAAATATTCTTACCCATTTTCCTCATACACTGCAAAAGCCTTGAGAATTCTAATTTGATGATAACTAGAATCAAAATGATAAGCTTATCTTACCAAATATTTATTATTTATTGTACAGACTGAGGTTTTAATAGCTGTGCTGAAAGTGTAGCAATACATATTATTGGTTATAGATCCATTTTAATGATTATCATATAATGCAACTGCATTGGTATTTAGTAGACAATTTATTTTTTGTAATTGCTTAAGAGCTTCCATAAAAATACATCTCTTACTGGAAGAAATTTGATAGTCCCCATGTTTTGGTTTATAAATTCCAGTTAGTGTAACTGAACAGGTTAAGGTTATTTATTGTACCTCTTTCATACTTATATCCTATCTGAAAAGAAGAAAAAAAGTCCTAAAGGAAAAACATCTCATCAGAATGGAATCTACCGAAAGCAACAGCAGCTATGGGATCCCTGAAGGCACAGAAAATCCATGAGACACCAAGCCACCAGCAAGGGGAAGCAGAAACTGAGGATGACAAACATAGGAGTAAATGGCAGGTGACGGCAGGTTTGATGTATTCTTTCTTGAGTGTGTGTGAGCTGTTTTCTGACTAAATTCTTCAGTAAAGAGGAGCAGAGCCTTTGTCATCTGAGAGCTACAGAGTCCTACGTTGCTCGGCCCAAAGTGGAAACAGCTACACAGAGTGCTTCTAGTTGTGGCTTTACCCATCAGCATGGGTTATTAACAGGTCTTCACCATGGCCCAAGGCCGACTGCCACCCCTCACCAACCCCCCTGCTCAGATGCCCTTGTACCCAGTGTACTATGCTGGGATTTACAATTCCGAAGTCTGACTTATCTAGCCCTTCCCTTCTCAACAGTTATCTGTGTATATGATTGGATTAGCTAGATCTTGAGAGTCTGAGTGAAGTGAGCTTAGGACTCTTGGCAGCAAGAGGCAGCAGGGCTCTGGTGAGGGATGGGATGCCTGCATAGCTGGGCACAGGCTAGGGAAAACAAGGAGGCTGAGGAGCCAAATGACAATGGAGAGCTTCCTGTAGAATTCCCTTCCACTTCTGAGTTCATAGTTTCTGGGATAAAATATCATTAGGGCATTTGCAGCTGCTATACAGCACTTCTTTATGCATCTGCCGCCTCTTGTGGCTTATATAACTTGCAAAGTGAGAATCATGGCACATGGTGAGAGATTGCTTTAAGTAATAAATTAATTAACAAACCCTGATATCCAAGTGCCATTGAGAGTTATTTTAGCATGTCCCTAGTAACTAGAATGTTTAGTATTAAGGTCAATGAAAGAGGTGTCTCAGGGATTTGTTGACCAATGTTTGTAACTGAGTTATCTCTCATGCATGAACATGCGTATGTGTGTGTGTGTGTATGTGTGTGTGTTTGTGTGTGTGTGTCTGTGTGTGTGTGTATGTGTGTGTGTTGCAGTGAGGGCTGTGGCTTCAGAAGAGAAGAAAGAAATGGTCCACAGAGACAGTCCACCCACCTCAGGCACCTGAGTTTCCAAATTTCAATATTTCAAAATATCACTCAAAAATCTCTCATCCTGCCATGATGAAAATTGGTTCATATTCAGGATGACCTTGTCTGGAATCCACATCCTCCTCCGTGGCTGGCTCTGTAATTGTATGCTTAGCAACAGGCACCCCTATTTCTGAGGGATCTTGCTTTTCTTCAAGATGAATTCTGGGCCACAACTGCCTCAAAGATTCCAGGTGAAAAACACACATTTCTTGTTTATCTATAGAACACATCCAAGTGGTTTCTTCCCACTTTAATGGAAGGTATAATTTAGAGCTAAGAGACTGTAATACCCATGGCTTTTAAATAGATTATTTCTTTGTTTTGGCTATTTTGAGAGTGCATATGTTTCAGCTTCTGGGTAAATTACAGGCTTTTAAGGCTTCACATAGCTATTTTGTTTTTAAGCAGACAGAATTTCACCTTTATTCCTCGTGAGCACACTCTCATATTTACTCATGAAAAGCAGCAGAGGGTAGCATTTATTTACTTTCCATCAAACATCAGCCACACAAATGCTCAAGAATCTCATGGGGTGACCCGCCAAGGCCTGCCTTCTTGGATTCTTGCCTCTGAGTCTCATCTGTACAGTCTCAGAGGAAGCAGACATGAATAGATGCCCGCAGATATGGTGGTGAGGTGAGATGAATACTAGTCCTGCCACATCAGAGAAACAGAGTAAATGTAAAAAATCCAAGGGACAGCAAATTGAAATTCAGGTGGGAATTTTCTGTACAATCTTGGCCCTGCTTCTTTGCTTTAAGAAAATAAGAAAACTAATAAAGTGATAGCAAGAAATCTAATTGCCTATTCACTACATGATACAAATGAGGCAAACTGATGCAAATCTGAAGAGTCATTCATTAGAACACAAACAACAAATAAAGAACAACAATATCCACTTCTTCATAATTCTAATTGATGGAAGCTAATGAAAGGTGAATCAGAGGGGAGAAGTTTCTGAAAGTTGAAGGTGGGAAATTCTGGAGAGTTTTCCATTGTTTATTAATAGGCATTTTCTCAATCTTATTTTTCTGATTTTCCATGACACTATGTTTCTTCAACATGCTAAGCTGCTCGCAGCAATGATGACAATTTCTAAAGAGTCTTGCCTCCAAATCTCACGGTGCTTGTTTTCTCTGAAATGCCCTTCCAACCTTTGATGCTGATTGAATGCTCTCTCTGTCCTTTATGCATAGGTTGCTTGCCAGTTTCTCAGCAAAACCTCCCTTTAGTTTTACCACAGAGAGGCTACAGAATTTTGGAAAGTCACTTTTCTGAGATTCCTTTTCTTCATTTAAAAACCTAACAAGTAAAAGTGCTCTTTGATATCATTTCTGTTTTGTGCTTGAGTTGATTTCACAAGTGCAACAAGATTTTTGATTCTTAGAAACCTCCACCTTTCCCCATCGTGTAGACACATTTCCTAAATTACTTATATCCCTGGATTAAGTTATGTTTGTCAATAACACCTGTTGTGGCTGAACAAGAATTGCAAGTATTTGGTAAGCTACATTTTTCCTACCCTGGACTGTGAATTCTTTGATTTTTATAAATTTATTTTTCTGTTCCCTGGTACAATGGAATTTAACATTTCCAAATGTTTCTGAGTTGAAAGAGTGACCTAATTGATTTTGAGATTAAAGAGTTTTTGTAGTACAGTGTTGTAACCAACACATAGCTTAATATTTCATGCTTGCCAGGAAAGAACAGGGACAGAGAAAATGTCTACCTCAAACATCTTCAAATATAAGACAGGATATTATGATTTTTTTAATTTTTATTTTTGAACAACCATAACATTTTTAACAAAATAATATAAAATGTGTGTAGTTTCTGGATACTAGATTTACCCCCAGGAGTGCCCCCCCCCAATTTCCCACCTGAATCCTTCCCTTCCCTTACCTACAATATCTCTAAAAAAGTATTAGGCTGTATAACATTACACCTTATCTGGATTTAACACATGATAATGGACCTCCTTTCTGAATGGCCAGGGTCTAGTTCCAACCTCCACAGATGAGTGGAGACATTCGACCCTTGGTTCTCTACGATATTATGATTTTGAATAGATAAATAAACTGCTTTTAAAACCAGCTTGCAATA
>PVKS010004034.1:0-38916 GCA_004027875.1 Aplodontia rufa
CTTCCTATTCACTGTTCATCTTTCCAGAATAAAACATGTTGACCTTTTTTTTTTTTTGTCTCTTCTTGTTTAAACCCTCTTCCTTTCTCCTTGATTCTTGTGCTTTCTCCAGATCTTCCTGATTTCATTACATCTCCCTGGAAGTTTGAGCTGTGTGGTTTGCTCATACACGATAATACTAATAACTCCAAAAACATTTTTCTTGGGTGAACCATTTGTTTGCGTTTGCTCTTCACTGAATCTTGTCTGCTTTTATTCTTTGGTTATTGACTTGGCCAGTGACTAGAGCCAAATCCCAATTTCCATAGTTTTAATTCTTCCTCCCTTTGTATAAATGGGCTTGCTTGAAGGCTGCTACACTTGGAGAACGGTGGTTGACGGCAGGGCTTTTGGAGCAGGCCACTTAGCTTCGTGATGAACATGTTATTTAGGCTCTGAAAACTTCAGTTTCTTCCTCCTTAAAAAAGGAGTTTGCAATCATATATATCCCATGAGGTTTTTATAAATTTTGGATGGGATAATGCATATAGGTACTTAGCACATAATAAGCTTTCAATGTTAACTGCTGTTAGTATACACAGTTGTCCCTGACTTCTCCTCATATTGCTTCTAGGACCCCTTCCTAAACCTCCTTGGATACCAAAATCTTTGAATGCCAAAGTCCCTTATATAAAATGGCATAGTATTTTCAAATAACCTATGTACACGTCCTGCATACTTTAAATCCATCTCTGGATAACTTATATAACGCAGTGTAAATGACATGTAAATTGGCATGCCAGTTACAGTCTACGTATGTTCAGTATGGATGCAAGTTTTTTCAAAATATTTCCAGTCTGTGATTGGTTTATCTGTGGACCAGGAAGCTGCCAAGAGAAAAGAGTGATTGCTGTATGAAACGGGCACATCAAAATAGAAGGTGAAATTGCTATTTAAATCATCTCCAGGAGAAGATTGAAACAATATGAAACAAGACCTTGACTTTAACCTTTGTGAATCTAAGGAGCCCACACAAACGGCGGGGCGGGGGTGGGGAGGAAGGAGTGGAAAACTCATTAAGAATGGGGACAAACAGTGGTGTTTGCCAGATGGAAGAAGGTTCCCATGCCAGCGCAGGGTCCTTCTTCTTCATTTAACCTTCAACTCATCACCTGAAGTGACTGAGTGTCCCTGATCTGCATTGACTGAAACTTTGGTATTAAAATGCTGGACTCTAAGGAGCAGAATTTACCTCTGCAGTGTAGCCCGTTTCTCCACTTGCAGTCAAGGTCGTAGGAAAGCTCTTCAATACAGGAGAATAAAATATGTCATGAATTACAATCGGGTTTGTGATCTTTTTCTTTTAGATTTGACATAGGACCTGTACTGACTGACTGCTTCCTCCATTTGGGCATTAGCTGTTTAGAGATTATTCGCAGGGATCCCTGACCTCTGTTTGGATGTTTTTCCCCACATTCAAATGTGGTATTACCAAAGAAAGAAAAATCACATAGCGAACTTCTAAACTTTGTGGTAGAGGGTCCAGTGACAAAGAGGGCTACTCTACTCTTTTGATTCTTACTCTATTTAAATGACTGAAATGAGATATTATTGATATCGTTCAAGATCATCCTCTTGCATTTTTTTTTACACCATAATGTGTTAATAAACAAAACAAAACTTCAAGTGTCTACAGGTGTCCAGGCATGTGATGCTATAAGGAAAGTCAGCCACAGGGGAAGGTGAGGACAGGGGAGCCCAGGACCCACTGTGAGGACAGCTGCCAGTCAGGCATTTGTTGGCAGTGTATAACAGCAACTCCAATGTACTGGGTTTAAAGATTTTTCAATAGTCCCTATATTTGTCTTTATTTCTTCGTGTGTGTGTGTGTGTGTGTGTGTGTGTGTGTGTGTGTGTTGCTAGGGAACAAACCCCGGTCCTTTCACCTGCCAGGCAAGTACTCTACAATGGAGCTACAGTACCAGCCCTATTTCTATATTTTTACGTCAAAGCTTCAAATCTCCCAATTTTTAGATGCTTGCAAGTAGTTAAAAAAAAATTAAAAGCCATTCCAACTAATTTCAGCTTTGGGCTTCATTTATCCCTGTGGCAACTAGTTTAAACCTCTGCTCTAGTGATATGAGCCAAGCCATCTCTTTGGAAATTTCTTTTTCTCCCTTAGGAACTAAAAGACTCCTTTGCACTTGGAAAATGTTGTAATATAATTTGTGTTCAATGGAACATTATGAAATTACTGAGGAAAATCATTTTGATTTGTAATGCTCAAAGGAAATATGAGAAAGAAAAGAGTTTTGAAAACAATGGTAAACAGTACTCAATTAGGGAAACTAATTGAATTTGAAATTGAATGGCTGTCCTTAAAACATTCATTTATTTTTAAGCTTCAGTGACCTCAGTCTGGGTTTCTCCTCACTCCTTACCTAACTAAAAAAACTAAAAGGTATTTAGCTTTATCTGAAATTTTCAAAACCCAAAAGATAGGAGTATAGGATAGAGAAAGAATAGAGAAAGAGAGGGCTTAGGCAGCAAAATAGACTCATTCCCTTTTAATTTTACATACAGTATTATTTTGTTCAGTTGGAGCTCTGTTGACTGCAACATTTGAACAATTCAAGTTCAAAACCTTTGGAAGGTCAATTTAGTCTCCCAGAGATTTTTCATTTATTGTTTTCTTGTGGCACTGGGGCTCAACCCAGGGCCTTGGGCATGCTAGGCAAGTGCTCCACCACTGAGCTATATCCCCAGCCCTTATTATTTTTTGAGATGGGGGTGTGGGGTGTGGGATGGTGTCTTGCTAAGTTTCCCAGACTGGCCTTGAACCTGTGATCCTCCTGCCTCAGCCTCCCAAGTAGCTGAGATTCCAGGCACATACCTCTGTGCCAGGCTTGCAGGGACATTTCTTAATAAGAGGTTGAAAGAGAATCTGTATAATGAATATGATATAAATCTACTTTTTGGATAATCACTTAAACTCCAAATATGAATCAGCCTAGCTTAGTCCTTTCATTATTCAACAAATACTTATTAAACCCTGGAAAAGTCAGTGTGTTGGGTGAAACAAGTGTACATGAAGAGGGAGCTTAAAGAGGAAAGCTCTTTGGCAGAAAGCAGGGACAGATAGAGTTCTGCACTGGAGTCCAGTGGCGGATCTAACACAGTGAATTCTCCATCCACACTAGGTAGATCAGTGGGTGTGCTTTCATGTTTCCTGGAGATTTTTCTTAATTTCTCTAAAAGGCTTAAGCAGTAGATTAGCTGAAGGCCTCACTGCTCCAAAATGCCACAGAGAACATGTGAACCCAGGAGTGGTCGCACCCAGTCACGTCTCTCCCACACCCACAGCTTGCATTTGGTCTTTGCCAATGACTACAACGGTAATTTCATGTGGCCTTTGAGGACACAGAAATTGAGCAAGTGGAAAGCAGGACACTGCAATCATTTTTGAGTCCCTGAAAACGAGGCTCCTCTGCCATTGAGTTAACCAATTTGAAGGGCATGCTTTGATTCTTTGCGTACTCTGCTATTATCCTTAGATTTAAGAAGTCGTTATGAGCTTGCAGCACATAATTCATTGACAGCTGAGGATGGATCATGCTATTTTATAAGAGCAAAAAAGATTTAGTGTTTTGTTTTGGTATTTAAATATGATGATTATACGATTTTTTAAATGGTTTAGAAAATATGGAAAAGTATAAAGGAAACTATAAAGGCTCATTACCAGACATAATTGTAGATATATTATAATTGCATGTTGTCTAGCTTCCCAGTCACATAAAATTGAGATTATATCATGTATATTTTACAACATTTTATTTCACTTCACATAGCTAAGAACTTGTTTGGTTGTAGTTGCATACTATTCCATCTTATGAACACCATGAATTAGTTGACCAACGTTGAACTTTTATTTTTTTCACCATTTTTTCCTTTAAGGAATATTCTCATATAACAAATTTTTAAAAAAGAATAGCATTTTTTTTTGGTCAGATGCAGTGGTGCACACCTGTAATCCCAGTGGCTTGGGAGGCTAAAGGAGGAGGGTTACAAATTTGAGGCCCAACTTGGTAATTCGGAAGACCACGTCTCAAAAAAATAAAAAGGGCCGGGGATATAGCTCAGTGGTAGAGCGTTCCTGGGTCAAATCTCCAGCATCCCCTCTCCTAACAGAGACACATACAAAAGAGTGATGCTATTAGGACATTTGGTATATATTTGGAGACTGTCATCCAATAAGTTTTTCTTTTTTCACATTTGTACCAGGGTTTGAATGTACCCATTTCCTTCATATGCAGTATTGCCAACGTTGTAATTGTAATTTCTATTGTTAATTTTATAAGAACGTCATATTTCATTATTCTTTATATTGTTCGAACACTAAACTGATTGAATTTTCTTGTAGTAAAAAAAACATAACATAAAATTTACCAAAAAGAACATTTTTAAGCGTTGAGTTCAGTAGCATTAAATACGTTCACGTTATTCTGCGGCTATTATCACCGTCCATCTCCAGAACTTTTCATCTCCTCCAGGTAAAGCTCTATATTTAAAAATAACTGTTTTTTTCCCTCAGCTTCTGGTAATGACTATTGTTTTTTTTTTTTTTTTTTAAGAGGGAGAGGGACAGTGAGAGAGAGAGAGAGAGAGAGAATCAATTTTTATTTAGTTTTTCATGTGGCTTTCTTTGCCCTACTTCTTTGCCCTACCCTGTCCTCGTTCTCTCTCTTTCTCTCTTTCATACACACCACATATATTGACATTATCTATTTAATCCAAATGCATTTTTTTGAGAGAGAGAGAGAGGGAAAGTGACAAAGAGAGAGAAACAGAGAATCAACTTTATTTAGGTTTTCATCCGGGTTTTGTTTTTCTGACACATAGTGGTGTATGTGGTATTGGGGCTAGAACCTGGGTCTCCTTGCACATGCCAGACGAGTGCTCTACCACTAAGCCACCACTTCAGCCCCCAAGTGCATCTTTTGATGAAGTGTTCTGCCTTTTCTTACAGAATATAAAATGCTTAGATTAAGGATATTAACCATTTGTCATTTATTATAAAACTGATTTTTACTTGTGTGTCATTTACCTTTTAAGCTTGTTAATTTATGACTTAAAAAATTAACAAACTTTGGGCTGGAGCGGTAGCTCAGCGGTTTCGGCGCTTGCCTGGCAAGCACGAGGACCCGGGTTCAAGCCCCAGCACCACGTACACAACTGAGTGTTGGAGCAACTAACTAAGGCCATGTGAAAAACTAAATAAAGTTGTTTCTCTCTTTCTCTCTCTCTCTCACTGTCCCTCTCTCTTTGAGAAAAAAATTGCTTTAAAAAAATTAACAAACTTCGAAAAAATTCAAAGGTCTTACTATTGTTCTTTTAAATTATTAACTAGGTGTTTACTTAAGTAGTTTTCTACACATGGCTTGAAACAAGAAATACTAAGACACAAATCAATTTATAAAACAAGGTCATTTAATACCTGGATTTTTTTGCTCTATTTTTAATTATGTATTTAATTATGTATTTTTAATTATTCTGTTGTGTACTCAGAACTCATTCTAGCTGTTTTATTTTTTTCCACCTTCCTTAGTAGCACATATTAAAAACTGCCTTGTAGAAAGTGAGGCCTCCTTAAGGATCTGCTACTGAAAAGCTAACAGAGTCTGAATATAAGTCAAAGATGTAGGGGCACTACATTTTTTAGAAACTTTTGACTTTTCAAATTTTCCATAAGTGCAATCTTTTTTTTTTTAAGAGAGAGAGAGGGGGAAAGAGAGAGAGAGAGGAGAGAGGGAATCAATTTTTATTTATTCTTCATCTGGTTC
Source organism: Aplodontia rufa (assembly GCA_004027875.1). Lineage (NCBI taxonomy): Eukaryota > Metazoa > Chordata > Mammalia > Rodentia > Aplodontiidae > Aplodontia > Aplodontia rufa. The sequence continues at coordinate 5,820 of PVKS010004034.1, forward strand.
TGGTTTCTCTGACACCCAGTTGTGTGCATGGTCCTGGGATTCGAACTCTGGTCCTTCCACATGCCAGGCAAGTGCTCTAACCACTGAGCAACCGCTCTAGGCCTATAAGTGCACTCTTATGTTTGTGTATACATATATACCTACTATCAATACTCGTAATACACCTACTAGTAAATAAATCTAAATACAATGCTAAGATGTACATTTAACCTTTTACTTTGTAGGTACAAAAATGTTTTAAATTTTGCTTTCTATCACATTGTTTGAAAGCAGCCATCTATGTGGGCACCTCTAAACTCTGACTTTTATTTATTTAATTTTATACATGTATTTTTAAAATTTGTTCGACATAGTCTTACATGCTAGAGGGAATCATTGTTACATATTCGTGCATACATGGATATTGACAAAGCAGGTTAAGGCCAATCCGAGTCCATGATCTCCTACCCTTCTCAAATCTTGATATCTAAAATCAACATCCAGATATCATTTGAAGTATCTGTGAAATAAAACTGTCCAACAGAAAGGTGAAAATCCAAGTGCAATCACTCATGAGTTTGCTTCTACTAAGGAGATGTCTTGTGTTCGTTTGAACTATGATATGTGGCTCTTTCTTTATGGTGGACTGGTCCTAAATTAAAGATATTACAAGATGGATTTGGGCAATTGCCTGAAAAATAATAAACAGTTCCTTTTCTTAGCTGCTAACTACAGCATGTTGGCCATTATAGTGTTGTTCCTGGAAACCCCTACATAGCTCCAGATCATTAACTTACTTTAACAGGAGAGCGGGGCCACCGTTGATTCTCAAGCTTGGCTTTGCATGCGTGACTAACCCACTCAATTATCTCTTACTGATTCAGTGGAATTAAGCTGTAATTTAGGAAAACTCCCAAGGCAACAAATTCTACATTTAAAAAAGTGAATCTGCAACAAGACCCATGAATTGGGAAAGACTGACATCTGAGGACAGAATAAAACAAAACAAAAAAAGCAAAGATTTAGAAAAGCCACTAAATTGTATAACTGATTTCTCCAGATGTCTGAATTGCTTATATTATGGTAAGGAAAAGTTGAAAGTAAAAGATAAGCAGAAAACGATATACCAGGCAAAAATACTAAGGAAAAGAAATTAGGCTAGCTATACTATATCTTAAATAAAAGACTTTAATTCAAAAAGGACTATACATGGTGAAGAGAATTACTACAAAACTCTCAGAAGGTCACTTAAAAAGAAAGTAAAATTATTTAGAACCTGTGTGCCCATAATAAAATAACCTCAAAGCAAAAATTAGCAGAATTTGAGGTAGAAAGTGGGTAAATATTGCTTCAGTGGGTGATTTCAACAGTCTCACAATTCTGGATAGGCTGAGCAGAAACAATGAAGTCAGAGAGAAAAGTTTTAATGATCACATGTGGATATCTGTACTCACGGATTAGAACATAACATATTCTCAATGTTGCAAAATTAAGAATAAATAAAAGACACCAAAATAAAAGCACTGACCATATACTAAGTCATAAAGCAAATCTTAACAAATTTGAAAGTGTTGGTATCATATCTCTGACAATCCTCTCCATCAGTAGGTGAAGTAACGCTCCCTTCTCGGGAGCCCAGGGGTCTTTTGTGATCTTCAATGAACAGAATGTGTCAGATGAAATGTGGCTTCAGTGAATTTTGCTTTGTATAATCACTCTAGAGTCTTCTGCTACCAGGTAAGAAGGTTGGAACCCTGAGGCCCTCATATGGACAGAACAGAAGGAAATGCCACAGAGAGATTCCAGAGGAGCTCCAGCTGTTTCGGCTCAAAGCTGCTTGAGTTTGTCCAGCCCGTGCACATGTGAATAGAGAAGATTTGAGAGACCCTAATATCAGCTGCCATCTGACTCAGCTGCCAGACAGACCCTGTGATGGGTAGATTTAGGTGTCCACTTGACTCAGTTAAGGTTCAACCAGATAGCTGATAACGCATTGAAGCATGATTTCTGGATATGTGTGGGAGATAGCTTCCAGAAGAGACTGGCATTTGAATCAGTGGACTGAGTTAGGGAGATCTGCCCTTACTCAATGGAGAGGCACCATTAACCAGTTGAGGTCCCTGACAGGAGAACAAAGCAAAAGAGAGGTGAGTTCACTCTCTTCTGGAGCAGGCACATCCATCTTCTCATGCCATTTGATGTCAGAATTCCAGGTTCTCTGGCTTTGGGACTCTGGGACTTGCATCCACAATCATGCAGGTTCTCGAGCCTTTCGTTCTTTGCACTAAAATTTTCACCTTTGTCTCCCTTATTCTGAAGCTTTGGGACTTGGACTGAGCCATACTACCAGCTTCCCTGGCTCTTTTTTTGTGAGATTTATGAGCCTCTATAATCAAGTCAGCCAGCTCTCACAATGCATTCCCTTTCATCCGTCTTATTTATTATCTATCTGTCTATCATCAACCCATCCATTCTTCCTATTGGTTCTGTTTCTCTGGAGAACTCTAATACAAGCTGCATTAGTCAGCTTTTCATTACTGTGATCAGAATACTTGACACAAACAACTTGAAGGAGGAATGGTTTATTTTGGCTCATGGCTTCAGAGGTTTCAGTCTGTGGTTGGCCAGCTTCATTATTTCTGGACCTGGGGTAAGGCAGAACATCATAGCAGAAGGGACTGGAGAGGAAAACTGCTTAACTCATGGCACTTGGGAAGCAGAGAGAAGGAGCCAGGGGCAAGATATAGTTCCCAAGGGCATGCACCCAGTGACCTACTTCCTTCAACCATGCCCTACCTGCCTAGAGTGTCGATCACTTCCCAAAAGTCCATTCAAATTATGAATCCATCCAATGCATTAATCCACTGATGAGGTTGGAGCTTTCCTGATCCAATCATTTCCTAAAAGCCTCACCTCCGAACGTTGTTTTACTGGGGACCAACCTTCAATACATGACACTTTGGGGGACATTCTAGATCCAAAACCATAACACGGACCCTCAGAAGAGCTGCCCGGCTATGTCCAGTTGATGCTCAGACCTGTGAGAAAATGATTGCTTACTATTGCTTTGTTGTAATTTATTTTTATAAGACAGAGGAGGAGAGAGAGAATCAGTGTTATTTATTTTTCATCTGTTTTTAGTTTTTCTGACACTTGTGTATGTGATGCTGGGGTTCAAACCTGGATTCTTGTACATGCCAGGCAAATGCTCTACCGTTGAGCCACCATTCTAGCCCCAGTGCTATTGTTTTAAGCCACTTCTTGAGGTAGTTTTAAAAAGTAGAAATAGGCAACTATAACAGCCACATTCTCTGACCAAAATGCAATAAAATTAGCAATTGATAATACAAATGATAAATACTTGTATTTATAATTTTAAACACTGATGAATATCTCATGATTGGAGAAGAAATCATAGTAAAAATTTTAAATACTGAGTGAGAAAGAAGGTACTACATGTTTAAACTTGTGAGATATAGTGGAAGTCAATATTTGATGAAATATGTAAGCTTAATTGCTTACATTCTTAGCAAAGAAGAAACGCTAAAAATTAATTAAGGATCCAATTTTTAAATATCACGAAGAATAAATCCTAAGAATGCGAACCTAAGGAATTAATAAGTAAAAAAATAACAATAAAATTGGACAAAAAATACGAGCAGGCATGGGAAATGACTGATGAACACACATATAGTAAATGCTCAAACTCGTTAGTAATCAGAAACATTGAAATTGAGACCAAAATTAGCTACTATTTTACAATGTAATACAAATTTACAATGTAGGATGCCAAGTTCTCAATGATTAGAACTCTAATAAATCAAAGGCAGAAACGTATACTGATATAACCTTTCAGGAAAACAATTTCAGGTATTTTAAAGCTGAGGATGCAGTGACCCAGCAATTCTGCTCTGAGGTATGTACTGTACCCTAGGGAAACTCTTGTACATATGCACCCAGAAAACTCAGGAAGATCTACAGAACATTATATCAGGGAGAACTGCAAATAATCTAAATGTTCATCACCTGAACAATAGGTTTTTAAAAACAATAGGTTTTAATATTCTACACAGTAGAATATTATAAAACTATAGCTACAAGTAATTAGGATTAACCTTTGTACCAATGTCAAGTTAAATATCAAAATTAAAAATAAAAGTTCTTTCAATCAGGCTGGAGTGGTAGCTCAGCCTTTATGGTGCTTGTCTGGCGTGCACAAGGACTCGGATTCGTACCCCAGCACCACGTGTGCAACGAAGTGTCGGAGCAACGAAGATTAGATGAAAAACTAAATAAAAGTGGTTCTTCCTCTCTCTCTCTCTCTTTTACTGTCCCTCTTCTCTTAAAAAAAAAAAAAGTGTGTTGCAATCAGTGAAAACTGGAAAAGTTAAAAAAAAAAAAATCGAAGGGAAATTAGTGGAAGAAAGGGACCCAGGGGGTGGGAGAAGGGGAGAAGGCAAGGGAGGGGGAAAGTGCTGGATATTGGCCAAATTATATTGTTATATTGTGTGCAAGTATGAATATGTAACAATAAATCCCATCATTATGTGCAACTATAATGCACCAATAAAAATGTGAAAAAAGAAAATAAAATAAAGTACATGATAACATTAATAAAATAGGAAGGAAATCATAAATTCAACATTCAAGATTTCCTCTGGGCCAAGGCATTGTAACTAGCTGGGTAAAAGCACCTCGGTTCTTGACCAGGAAACAGAATCTTCTTAGCTCTTCAGTTCATTGGATGATGGATTAGGGGTGCTTTCTGACTTACGCAGCACAGGCTTTTAAAATACACTAATATTCTTAGTTGGAATTGTATTACACTGCTATTTGACTTACGTTTTAAAAGACCTTTTCTCATTTAAAGATCAATCCTAGTTACTAGTTACGCTCTGCTGTAATGTTCTTACTAAAAAGTTTCCAAACTAGTGACCATCAACACTTAAAGTAATCACCAGTAAGTAGTTAATATCTGAATGTATGTCATTCAAAATAATTCCCAAATCAGTCTTATTTACTCCTTTGTATTATCAAAGCTACATAATATTACTAATAAAAATAATAGTGATAACAGCAATTGCAGTAACTTGATCCTATAAAGGATCCTACACTTTCCAGTGTGAATGTTGACTCTGTTCTTATCACATGGCATATATATTTTAGTTCTGTATTTTTTTTTGAAATTATCATTATTACTATATTTGCTTATGCCATTAGAATGTTTAAAGTTTGGAAAATAAAGTCCAAGATAGGATTATGGAAAGGTTTATAATGTTCCTCAGCACAGAGAACCAGAGTAAAGCAAACCAAGAAAATTTAATCTAGAAGCCATAGGATTTTCCTGGTTACTTTGGACTTGACTGGGCCCTGACTGCTCCTACTTTATGCTTTGAAATCTGCATGGAATTTAGAAAGGATGAAGGAACACTGATTAATAGTATAAAACTGAAATCTCTCTAGGATGATTAATCTTAATTTGGGCAAGATAAAGATAAAAACTGTTGCAGAGCCTTCCAAAGTGTTGAAAATGAATGAACCAGCTCACAGCTAAACTTTTCCTTTGCCTGTTACCATGGTTTGCATACCTGTGTCTAGGAAACATATCTGAGCTTAAATTTTTTTCTTTTTCCTCACCGGGTTATCATAGAAACCAAACATATCAGTTACTTGATTCGCATTATTCCTCAAGACTGAGTTTCTACACAGTCCTGCTGGTATCCTGGGGAAGTGAGGGATCTAACCCAAAACTCTGACCTAAATAAATCTCCAACAGAAAACTGAAGAATGATGAATGGGGCCCCAGTCAACTCCCCTAAATTAGTGTGTGTGGATTTCTTTTTCCATTTCAAAATGAATTTAGTGCTTCTTTGAACTAACAGCACAGGACCCAAATTATTCTGTACCAGGGGCTTTTATTCCTTCTACCTCCAACTTAAAGTCTTAAAATCAGAAAAGGAAGTTTGTTCATTCTGATTTGCAGTTCTTGTGACTCATGCTGACCATGCTAATCTGCATATTCTGCCTTTATGGAGAAGCAGGGGTCCTTGCCTGGAAATTACATGTGTGATAGGGCTGGTGTGTTGCAAATGGGGCTAAGGTTTGTAGACAGCTCTATGCACCCACATACCGTGACTGGAAAGTTGTGTGTCATAGTATATAGGACATGCAGTTTTGGTCTCCAGGTCACTAACAGCTAAGCAGGAGAGAACGTTGACAAAGAACTCGTGTGTGTGTGTGTGTGTGTGTGTGTGTGTGTGTGAGAGAGAGAGAGAGAGAGAGAGAGAAACATAAATGGGGCATAAATATACTGATACAGCATCTCAGTAACTTTTCTAAAGGTTTCTAAACCTGGAGCCCTAACGTTTGCTTGCTCCGTCTTCTTCCTCTTCCAGGCATTTCCGTGACAGCAAACACCTAGTTGGTTAATAAGGGGGGATCATAGTTTTATGATGCTGACTGGAAATCTCTCAGCAGAATCACAAGATGGAAGCCCTAATCTCAATCCTATTAACCTGACAAAATATGACTAAGTGAACTTTTGAAGGTCCTCCATTGTACTTTCTGTTCAAGTCCCACTTCAGAAGCACACTTTTCCCCCTAGCTTATTATTATTATTATTTTTTTAAAGAGAGAGGGACAGTGAGAGAGAGAGAGAATGAGAGACAGAAAGAATAAAATTTTATTTAGTTTTTCATGTGGTTTTCGTTGCTCTGACACTTGTTGTGTATGTGGTGCTGGGGTTCGAACCTGCATCCTCACCCTTGCCAGGCAAGCACCGTAACTCTTGAGCGCCCGCTCCAGTCCCTCTTCCCTAGCTTATTGCTCATGCTGTATATGAATTTTACTCTTTTCATTGATTTCTCTGAAATTCTAAAGCATTCACTCTGCTGCATGGTCTCTTCATTTCTACTCCCAGAACTTGCTCTGAAACAGTTTTTCTTCCCTGGGAGCAAATGATCTGACTCAATTTTTTTTTCACTTCTTAGCTCTTTTTTGAGGCAATGCTCTGCTCATTGTCTGGACATGAAAACATATTTGGCTGCTCTCTATTCTCTCCTCACCTCAACACATAATCTGATCTGGACCTTCATCTTGGCTGTGTTAGGGGCCATCAGCACCTTCACTTTTCCTGGCCAACCATGGATGACATTAATATTCCTCAAGCTCTCTTTATAGCTGATTACCTTTCCTTCCATCCTGAGAAAGGCAAAGAGATCATGCACCCTTGGTCAGCCTTATAGATGTTGGAAGAACATTTGCATATAGGAAGGAAGAGAGAATAAACTGAAGAACCTACCAACTAGACCTGGAATAAAACAAGAGAAGGAGTCCCTGTGGCCAGGTGTGTAATTCCGGTGACTCAGGAGGCTGAGGCAGGAGCATCCCAAGTTTGAGGCCAGCCTCGGCAACTTAGACCTTTTCTCGAATTAAAAAGAACTGGGAATGTATCTCAGTGGTAAAGTACCTCTCTCTGGGTTTAATCCCCTGCACTAAAAAGAAAAAAAGAAAAAATAAATTAAAAAAAGAATTCCTGTGACCATCAGGTCTCTTTTTGTACTTGGTTTGGGAAGTCTTGCCTAAGTGAATTACTCTCCAAGTTTAGAACAGAGACTTCATTTTGCTGGAACCACAGCACTTGCTTAAAGAAACTCATCCCAAGGCTAAAGGCATTTCCCGAGATCTGTCAGCTCTAGGTCATTATTAAGTCAGCCATTTGTCTCTGAAGGGTGTTGTATTGCCCAGGAAACTGACACCACTAGAATGTTTTTTGTGGTCTTAATGAATGTATGTATATATACACACATGCATATATATACATATATGCATACATGTATATGTACATATATATGGTATATATTTACATATATGTGTATTAATAAAACTATAAATATGGAAATAAAATTATATATACTTACATATACATTAAATGCATGAGCCTTTATAAGTACTATCAAGTATTTTATATATATAGGTATATATTTATGCACATATCCCCAACTGTCTTAAGTGGCTTTAAAAAATGGAGAAGGAAAGGAAGCCAGGACAACATGCTGGGTTGGGGGAGCCTTGATGACTTCTCATATGACACCTACCCATTTTTTAAAAAAATTTTTAAAAAAAATTTTAGTGGGTCAGGGTCTATGTTGCTCATGCTGGCCCTGAATTCCTTGACTCACATGACCCTCCTGCCTCAATCTCTTGAGTAGCTGGGACTACAAATGTGCACAACTTTGTTTGGCAACCTCTGTCTATTTTTAACAAATTTGCTTTTATTAGGAAAATGTCCAATGAGCATTTCCATTTAAAATTCATTTGAAGTGAGCAAGGAGTCATAGTCAAAGAGAAATGACAGAGGCTAAGAATTATAATGGCTTGCCCAGCTGGCTCGGTTATTTCTTAAAGGTGTATTTTTTTCCTCCTAATTACACTAGGCAGTGATTGGGAGGATGGTAACAGATAATAAGGGTCTCATTGTCTCTCTTTTTTCCCTTGTCGGCAATACTCTCATTACTCACTCTATTGCACTTAACGAGGAGCTACGGGGGGACTGTGGTGTGTAACCCTGATCATGTGACTCCCTGGCACAGACAGGGATTGTGAGACACATGACTGGCTGTAAACACGGGAGCCTGGGATGGCTTTAATATCCTTTAAGACAGAAGCATGACAGATGAGTGGGGGACTCCTTCCTTCACAGGAAACCAGGCCTCTGGCTATAGCTTTGTCTTCAACTCAGTCTTAGATCTTTATAAACACTTTCCCCCTGAACTTTAAAGGACCTATGCTTTTCAGCAACGGTTTAATGTGCGTGAAACAGAAACTCAGATAAAGGGTTAGCGCATAAAATCTCATTGAAAGGTCTGATTTCTTCAGGTGCTTGTTACAAACTAAGACTTCACATCCAGGACAGCATTCTAACAGAGAACTTTTTCACAGGAGAAAATAGCATTAAAATGCATGAGCCTTTATAAGTACTATTGAGTCTCAATTGTTTGAAAGAAATGATGCCACAAACTCTCCACTTTATTAGGGACAGGTTTAGTCAAGATCCTCAGGTCTGTGTCTTGGGCAGGAGATGTCCAAAGATGGAGTGGGGCATTTGGGGTTGGGACATAATAACTAAGAATTATAGGAATTGATATCATATGATGATGAATTATCTGGGGAGGATGAATTATAGAAAGGTGACTGTGAATCCTTTGAAAACATGGAGGAGGATCTGAGGGCAAATATTTGAAGAAAGTGGACTTGAAAATCTAAAAGACAGAAAAGCCCAGAGTGGACTCAAATACATAAAAAAGCACATGATGTCAACATGGGAAGACTTATTTACAGATATTAGTTTTTCCTAATTAATCTGAAATCTAATGAAATACCATTAAAAACACCAAGTCTGTTTGAAGAATAAAGATCATTAATATATGTTGGGTCATCTATGTCACATACTTCGTGAGTTTTTTCATCTGTTAAATACTTTAGATCCAATCTAAATACTTTAGATTCCAAACCAACCCAGATACCCCTTGCTGGATGAATGGATTAAAAAACTGATACACACACACACACACACACACACACACACAATATGCAGCTCTACTCTGCTATTAGAGAGAATGCAGTCATGGCATTTGCAGCCAAATGGATGGAGATGGGAAAATGATGCTGAATGAAGTATCTCAAACTCAGAGACTTAAGGGTCGAATGTTTTCTCTCATATGTGGAAACTTAGAGTAAAATAGAAGACAGGATGAAAGTTAGCCAAGTTTAAATAATAAACTCAATATAGTTGAAATCTCACATAAGCTGGGGGAATCATAACTATGAAGCTGGGGGTAGAAGGGAAGGAGGCAAGGAGGGGAGGGAGAAAGATGCGGGGGATTATTAATGCAACTGGCAACTCTCGACTCCCGCGAGAAGCCCGACTATATACAGGCAGGCAGAGAAACTCAGAAATTTCAAAAATTAACATACATGTATATGCTTATTTCTATCTGTAGCATGGGGGTAGTGCAGAGGAGACATGAGAGCGGGGAATGGACTAAGTGGGGAGATCCTAGACTAGGATTGGCCTTAACTTACTTTGTCAATATCCATCTGTGCATGAATATGAAACAGAAACTCAGATAAAGGGTTAGCGCATAAAATCTCATTGAAAGGTCTGATTTCTTCAGGTGCTTGTTACAAACTAAGCACCTCCAATATGTAAGACTAAGTCAAACAAATAAAAAAATACTTTAGATACCTAAATAACCTCATGATAATCAACGTCACCATTTTGTAGATGAGGATTTCAGGCAAAGTGTAAACAACTTGCTCAAGGTTACAAGGCCAGTAAACAGTGGAACTGAGATTCAGACTCAGGGACCCCTCCACAGTCTAGGAGCACTGGAGCATTATCTGTCCTTTCAAATCAGGGGAACTGAATAGTGAGTCTCGATATTGACTCAGAAGAGGAATTTAGCTTATTAAATACAGCACTGCGTATCTAAGAAGGAACAGACAGAAAATTATTCAATATCTGAACTTGAGACACCTGAGTAGAATCTGGAACTAGAGCTGATCCCTTAGTCTACGTTTTATGGCAAAGTATTTTTCAAATGTATCAAAGGTGTAAATGTGTAAAGTGAAACAGGAGTTGATAAATATAGAACCAAAAGAAATGTTCCAATATATTTGATCAGTTTCAATGGTGTCTCAAGTTTTAATTAAAGCATCTTTGTTTCATGAAGATACAGATTAGTCTCAGTAAATGGTGGTAGTGGTTTTAATCTCTGTGGAATACTGAGGCAACTATTAGAAATAATTCGAACTATTCCCAATCAAACATCACTTCTGAAAAATCTGATTGATTATGAAAAATACATTAAATTAATGATGTATTTTATGTGTGCTTACTTAAGAAATGGATATATGCAACCACTGGGAACTTCTTTATCAATTATCTGAAGAGCCGCCTCCATGTTTGTCTTGAGGAGTTAGTTAGTTAAGAAACTCATTTTAAGCTTATGACTTAATCAAGTTTGGTAATAATTTTGACCACTACACTATTCAAGGCATATTACTTTCCAGCATGTTGCCACCAAACAATTTTATTTTCCTAGAAATACTCTGTTCTCCAATGTAAAAAATTTTAAATTTGTTCTTTATTGCATAGATATATAAGATAGAAATAAAGAGAATACAGTGAAAGAATAAAATAGAAAAGTTATTCAGTGTTTTACATAGAAATAGGCACCATAAAAATTTTGATATGTAATACAGCAACCCTATTATTTTAAGGACTTTTTTCTCAAATTTAAAAAACCTTATAGGGCCGGGGATTTAGTTCTGTGGTAGAGCATTTGCTTAGTATATGTGAAGCCTGTGTTCAATCCTCAGCACTGCAAAAGCAGACACAAAAACAACACAAAACAATGCCACCAACAAAACCCCTTATACATGGAATAATACGTTTCAAAAAGAATACAGACTTGAAAGAACTTGAAAGTGAAACATCTCCATTGTAGAGGTGGTCAATGTGTTTATTCAAACCATTATTTTTTTTGGAGGGAGGTATGGGGGATTGAACCCAGAGGTGCTTAATCACTGAGTTTCATCTCAACTCTTTTTATTTTATTTTTTAAATTTTGGGACAGGGTCTCACTAAGTTATCTAGGGCCTCACTAAGTTGCTGAGCCTGGCCTTGAACTTGTGATCTTCCTTCTTCAGCCTCCTGAGCCTCTGAGATTATAGGACTTTGCTACCATGCCCGGCTAAAATCATTTTCTATGTGAGTAACTGTATAGTTTGTATATTCTTTCTATATCTTCATACATACATGTATGTATATAAATACACATTTTCCTTCACTAATGTCTGTGTAAACTATTATAAAACTTTCTTTTTTAAAATAAGATAATTATATACCCTTATGTCAGTACATATAGATACATCCAATTTGTTTTCTTTCTTTCTTTTTTTTAAAGAGAGAAGGATAGTGAGAGAGAAGAGAGAGAGAGGGAGGGAGGGAGGGAGAGAGAATCAATTGTTATGGCTTTTGTTGCTCTGACAATTGTGTACATGGGTGCTGGGGTTTGAACCCGTGTACTTGCGCATGCTGGGCAAGCACTATAACCACCAAGCCACTGCTCCAGCTCCCATCCAATTTTTTTAAATATTTGCACAGAATTCTGTTACATGGCTCTGCCCTGATTATGTAACTTGTCTTTTTTTTTGGCATAGGCAGGATATTACTGCTGCAACCCTGCTTCAGTGAGTATTCTGGTACCTGTAGGCTCGTTACGGTGAGACATGACAAAACATTTCACCAAAAATACTCAAAAAGAAAAAGAGACTAAATGATTTAACGCCAACAATTTTAGTCTTAGAATATTAAATACTATAATTATAATGAGTGTTCTACTTTGTAACTTTTTTATGCTAAAAAGGTGTTATAAATTATGTATTTTTTTTTAAAGAGAGAAGGACAGTGAGAGAGAGACAGAGACAGAGAGAATCAATTTTTATTGAGTTTTTCACATGGCCTTCATTGCTCTGACACTTAGTTGTGTACGTGGCTGCTGGGGTTTGAACCAGTGTACTTGCACATGCCAGGCAAGCGCCATAACCTCAGAGCCACCGCTCTAGCCCCAAATTATGTACATTTTTACAGAAAAATGTATTTACCAAAATAGATGGTTTCAATGTCTTAAGAAATTTACTAATGCGATATTAAGATAAATGCTTTTAAACTTAAACATTTTAATATTTATATTAAATATATAATATATTTATAAAGCTTATAGACTGTCTTAGTTTATAGCTTGAGGACCCTCATTATCTAGACTTTGTTAAAAATCTTGCTAATTTTGAATTACTCTCAAATCTGAGGTCTCCTGATAATTATTACTTACTGATGAAAATGTAATAAAGATCTCATTTAATAGTTCACATGAGGAATAAAGGAACCCAGAGCGGCAGGTTGGTAGTAACTTTAACTGAATAGGTTCACTGTAAGCCCAAAGTCCATAAAATGAAATGAGAAACCTAAATAGTTTTTGTTTTATAAAAGTGAAATATTTTTAAATAGATGAACTAGGGACTTGTCGTATTTCATTTTCATTCTGAGTTTTGAGATTTTAGATGCTTTTAAAAATAGCATTCTCTCTAGATTTATTCTGACTGTAGCATCCCTCCCTTTTTTGAGTTTGGGGAAAATGAGACAATTTATTTTTTTGTTGCTTTGCTCAGTCATTGAGAAATATCAAACTAGCAAGTAAGCAAAGATGTGGCTACGGTGTTCAACATTAATGATTTCTAAAATAAAGTACTATTGTTTTCTATTGGAAAGTTAGCTTGGATAAATGTATTAGCAAGTTCACTATTAACCACCCCCCTCAACCCTTACCCCATATTGTGTCCTAGAGCAACTTCCCAATATGGTAGCCAACAGGCTCTCCCAGGAATCCATGTTACAGTCGCACAAAGGATATTGAGGACATAGTTTTGTTTTGTTCTGAATTTCTTCCTGCTGTGTCAAATGATTACAAGGTTAGAGGTTAGAGTGCACTGGACATGCCAGATGCTTTTTATATATGAGCTCTAACTTTGCCTTGCATTGTTCCGCCCTGGGAGAGGCCCTGAGGAAAACTCTGGTCTTCCTTCCCACCAGAGCTACAGAATCCCATCAAATATTTTCTCTCGGAAATTCTGACTCTCAAGTCCTTGGTGGACTGTGTACTCACACACTTCCCATCTCTTCCTTCCAGGGTTTAATCATAGTTGTTGGTTAGGAGGAGGAAAGGGTGGGTTCCCACGTTTATAAACTCTAGAACGAAAGGTTATAAAAAGTCCAAATATCCTTGTATCTGATCTGGCTAAAGAGAATGTTTGCAACTATGAAGTTGGAGAGTGGAGGACACAGGCTTGCCCAGAGCATCGCTAGATAGGATCCAGCCGGCATCTGGTAGCTACAAGATCATCTAAGAGCAGCCCTGTGCTCTGCCCCTCTGCAAGCAAAACCATCAGGAAGTCATTGTATAATTTCAGAGAACACATACAGGGCAGAAAGGAGAGCTGCCTCCTACAGCCTTGGTGAAGGTTTTCTTATTCTCCGCCCCCCTTACCCCCGCAAATGGATGTTAGACTACAACGCCAGGATTAACGGCAGGGACTGGAATCTGATTCCTAGACAGGAATTGTAAACAATTGTGTGGATTTTGTTCATGCAGAAGCCTGAGACTGATTTACTAGGGTCTCTTTGGAACTTGTCATGCATGTCGCACTGACCTTGCAAACATAATACCAAAGTCATATGAAGCAGCATGCTTACTTCTTTGCCCCACAATTTACAAATCAAAACAACTTACTCAATGCATCTAACTTTTCTCCTTTTTGGTATAAAGGATTAAGTCTGAAACACTCTAAGACAAGAAGAACTCAAAGACTCTTTGGTGGTAAAAAAAAACTTTATATGCAAATGAAAGAGGAGGGGTTAGAAAAAGTTCAAAAGTAGAAAGTGAAATTGAGCCTTGAAGGGGATTGGGAAAAGAAGAAAATTCACCATGAAGAACATGTGTCTTTGCAAGAGAGAGCCTGCTAATAGCTCCAGAGGGAACAATAGAAATAGTCAAAGTAATAAAATTAAAAAAAAAAAAAGTAAGGAAAGAACGGAAAACAGAAAGGGGGCAGTGATTGAAGGTAATTTAGCATTTGAAACATAAAAAAGCACAGGTAATCACCATGTAGCTATTAATTGGCTTCCAAATCATAGGTTAACTGAGCTTAACCTAGGAAGACTGAATGTAGAAAGGTCAAACTATGTATCGTCTCACAAAAATTATAAATACATTGCCAGGGCAGTGGAAAGGGGCAATTCAAGAATGATATCCTGAGCTCTGGAATTTAAATACTAACAATGTGGCTATAATTAAATTCTATCAAACTGCATATTCTTGGGAATTCTGTAACTTTTCACACTTCAAATGGGAATTCAGTTTTTCTATTTATTATTGGATTTCGAATCATCATTAGATTCCTTTTTCATCAGATAAATGACAGTTTTCTTCTCTTTTATTTATCACGTATAATGCTTTATAATAAATACAAAGTGAATTTTGAAAGAGAAAACTTCCCTTACCCATGCAGTTTACTCACTAGTTTACAGTAGTAAAATTCTTTGAAACTAGATACCATGGGAATATTCCAGGGTTTGGAACTTGTGCATACCATACAGCTGGGCTTTGTTTAAAATTTTAAAGCCTTCAAATATTTCACTGAAAGAAACCCTAGATAGCTTTTTTATACATGCCAAGAGGTCACATTTTTATTGGTTCATCTGTGTGTCATATAAAAAGTTCTTCATATTTTTAACCATAGTAGATCTCTAGGGTCCCCACCCATTCACCCCACATCATCAAGAGGGGTTAATTGTGACTCTAACTTGTGTTAAGTACAGTCTTTATTTATGGGAGCCACATTTAGTCAAACTCGTTCATCTTCCCAGTAAAAGGAACGTAATAAAAGAAACAACTTTTACAAAGCTTTTGCCCTTCTTGGAGTAGTCAGTTTACGATTTAATTTAGTTAAATCAGTTTTAGTTTCAGTTGTGCTAACCTAATTTGTGAATTTGGGGAAAAGCAAAGTTATTAAACTGTACCGCTACCCTCTTTACTTTTTTGTTCTCAAGAAAAGCAAAGAAGGAGGAAGTTGTTCTTCCCATGGTGAAATATGGAGAAAATCTTTAAAGGAGAAAATGTACATTTTCCTTCATTTTAGCACTAATCTTCGTGTCCAATGACCTCTCCATATGGTGTCTCAATAATCTTCACTTCTAGTTACTTTTCGAGAAGTATACACCACACACACACACACACACACACACACACACTTTCTGTGTCTCTGTTTCTCATTTCTCTTCGATAGCTCTCCATTATACAGCAGCTGTTTATTTTCAAGTTATGGAAAAATGCAATAGATCAGGGTGCCCAGTATACCCAACAGAAGAAGGACCACAGAAACAACACTAAAGAATCTGAGTTCCAGACTAAGATGCAAGTGCCCCAAACCCCTGTGTTGAGAGGTACCACTCTGGGAAATCAGAGCTATATTCACATAAACAGCTGCAGAATCTAGCAAGGAAATTTATGTAATTAGTGAAGCAGGCAGAGATAGGAGTTTTGGCTTCAGATTTGAATTCCTCTCCATGATTCCAAGGTGGAAAGTGTTTTGTTATCTACCCACGTGAGACTGATTTCCCTCTTAGGCCTCTAAATCAAATACCAGTGCTATGGCAGGAGCCCAAGAAACTACAAGAGATTGAGTCAGAAAATTCTCATGCCTCCTCTCTCCACAGCCTTGGGAGCACAGTTTCCACCAAGCTACAGAGGCTCCTAAATGAAACCTAACCTGGGAAGCAAAGCCAGCCATAGCCCCTTCTTAGGCAATGAATGGGGCTGGGCGCCCCATAGTCTCGGGGCTCCAGTCACTTCAATATCACCAGGGTGCTGCCCCTCATTAAAGGATTGTGAGGTGGCTCCACATTCTTGCTTTCAGGGCTTTTCAATAGGTGGAGAAGGGACTTAGTTGGCTTTCCTTGCTCTGTGCCTCAACATGAAGCCTAAGAACTCTCTCCTTTGCTTGAGGCACCGCCTCATTCAACACCCCTTCTTTTGTTTATTTATTGTGCAACCTGTGGGTGTATCCCCTCAATTATAAACCCAGACAGGGGCTTTCCTCCCCACGCCCCCGTTCCCCATCATCTAATAACTTTCCTGGGTGAGCTGGCACGGGTCCTGTGGAGTGGATCCCACACATGTCCACCGTCCCCCAAGTCAGCATCCAGGGCAACATCTGCCTCCCCCTGGATCCCTGGGCGGATTCACTGGTGCATGGTCCTTGGGATTTTCTTCCAATTGATGTGTGAATCTCAAGGGCAAATGGCAGGAAGGAAGAAAGGAAAAGATGGGGAGAAGGAGCAGGAACCTACCAAAGTAAGGTGGGTGAGAGATCACAAACATTGTGAGGCTAATATTAAGCCAGAAACCTTTGAGTCACAAAGAATGACTCTGATGAGTGGACTGAGTGCTGTTTGAGTCACAGAGTGTTCCTCAGGACCTGCCCCAGCTTGATTTAAAACCTTGAGAAGTCTCTCATCATCCCCTCATGGTGTTCAGGGGTGCTGCCCTCCTGGATTGAGAGCTGGAACGTGGGGAGGTCCTGTTTCCATTTCACCTCACCTGAGGGTGAGTGAGGCCCTAGAGCTCTCGCCCTGCGCTCTCCCTCCTTTCCTCTCTCCTCTTGCTTAGTATCCGTTAGACATCCAGAATGGTTTGGCATTGAAATCACAGAAAGCTTAATGCATAATCTCTGGTAAAAAAAAAAAAAAAAGAGAGTGTCTTTATTAGGAAAGACAGAGGAGCAGGTAATGATTGCTAATGCCATTGAATGTTTTGTGCAAGTCTTATGTGAATGAGGGGGTGGTGGTCCAGATGGATTTGGGGTTTGGGGTGGGGGAGATGGACCTACATATAACCTTATTCTCTTTCTATCCTAATCCAATCTAATTACTTTCTTTACCCCAAAGATACTGCCCATGTGTACAAGATGTGGAATCCAAGATGAATACATTTATTAAAAACACTAGCATAATAACTGCAATGACAATAAAGCTAAAGATCCCAAGAGGAGTTTTGAGTGGCATGAAAGGGTGGTAGTGATCTTTCTGCATCATCTGTGGGGCTTTGTCCAAGAGCCAATACCAGGGCCCTGATTGTTGTCCTAACCCACCTTTCCTGCTCCTCAGGCATGAGATTGGGTTATATGCTTCTGCTACTCATGGAAATGCATCACATCCTTTAGAAAGAACTTTCCCTGTGGCATCCCTTCCTAGATTTAATGGAATATAGAGAATAATTGTGCTTCTTAACCTGTGGAATGGGTAGCGTTTTAGAAGCCTGTTTCTTTCTTTTTTAAGAGAGAGAGAGAGAGAGAGACAGTGGGCCAGGGGGAAGGGGGGGAGAGAATCAATTTTATTTAGTTTTTCTTGTGGCTTTCTTTGCCCCAAGACTTAGTTTGTATATGTGGTGCTGGGGTTTGAACTCACGTACTCACGCATGCCGGGCGAGTGTTGTAACTGCCGAGCTCCAGCGCAAAGCTTATGTCTCTTGATAAAGGTTCCTAAGTCAATATGGAATGAGGAAACCCAGACAAAAATGATGAATATTGACTATGATCAGCTAATCATGCAATTAATTCATCAAGCATCAAGATTTAGTATGGAATGCAGGCAAAATGTGTTAGGTAGTGGTGAAATTATATATTTTTATGCTGCTATTTTAACTTAAAGAAGTGTGTAATACTGGAGGATGATAGACTTTAGCTGACTGTGAGCCAGGTAACCTATAATTGAGGTTGAGACTAAAAGCTTGGGCTAGGACCAAGGAATGATTTTGGAAATGGGTGGGAAGCTCTTTATACCAGGGTTGTCAGACATTGAGGTGGATGAGGATGGGCACCTCCAATCTTATTTCAGGGATTAATTCAGCTCCATCAACTGAGCACCAGTTGGGGTGGCTCTGCCTCTGTGGGGGAGGGGTGGGGAAGGCATTGAGGTGGGTGAAATAGTAGAACACACAGGAGGAAAGGTCTGTACTGCTTCTAGACCAAGAAGGCTAATGCTACTGCCAGGCAGTCTAGCAAGATCAGATGGTGCCCCTGGTCCCATGTAGAGTGATCACATTCATCTGATCAAGGTGGTTGGGCTGGTATTGGAAACCAAGCCTGATCTTTTCCTGTGATTTCCCAGAATGTTCCTGATATTCCTTTTGAAAGTCCCTGTGGCATTGATTCCCACTAGATCTTATCTATATGAGCATATCAACATGGGGACATGGGGATGGAGCATAGCGTGTCACTTGGTTGAGGAACCACCCTGGAGAAGACATTCCTACTTCTCTTTAAGAAGAAAACTTTTTTTCCTATTTTTGTAATTGTTTTTAAACCCAGAGATACTGCCTTCAGAACTTTTGAATATGTTCTACCCAGAAACTATCAATTATGTTAACCAGAGCTAAAATTATTTGTCTGGATAATTTAGTGGGATAGCCTGAAACTATATCAGTGGGAAAACAATTTTAATGGTTATGAAATTAAATATGAATCAGCAGAGATTAGTGAGCTTTTCTATATTTTGTGGGTGTAAGTGCATGTTCACACGATAGCCCAGTATAGAAGGGGTGTGTGTGTGTGTGCCATCAGAGCAGATAAGTTGTAGCATGGATGGAGATGGTTGGATCTGTTTATACTAGGGTTGCCAGATACAAAGCAGGATGCCCGATGACATTTAAACTTCAAATATACTGCAAGTAATTTTTAGTGCAATTATATTTCATGTAATATTTGGAAAAGATTTAGATTAAAAACATTGTTTTTCTGGAATTCAAATTTCACTGGATGTTCTGTATTTTTACTCTCTAGATCTAGCAATGCTAAATTATGCTGCAGTCTTAATGGGATTCTAAGTGTTATGCTTTTAACAAATAGTAGATGAAACACAGATAAACAGCATAATTCGGAAAGGGAGTAAGGTGGCAAAGAATATGAAGTGGTGTGGGCACACTTCACGGAAAGGCAAGACAAATGAAAGGCAGATAAATGGTGTAGCGACCGAGAATCAGTATTTCTGTATTTCCATAGAAACTCTTAAAGTGCTCCAGTTCTAACGTTTCAACAATCAACCGGTGGTCTCTGCCTGAATGCTCTGTTGGCATTTCTAGCACAGCACTGCTAGTGGTGAAGGGGTACTCTTGGCCAGGCTTTCTGTTTGCCATAGCTTTTTGGACAGGAAGATTTAGCCAGGATCCTGAACCCTTAAACAGCTGCTACTTCAGCGACATTTTCCTGAAGAGGATCGCCAAAGCAGTAGCAGCGCCAATTAAAACATTATTCTCTGTGCCTTCCTGTATTCTCTGACTCTGGTGAAGTGAGCTAACCACACAGGAGGGGCAACGATCCTCTTTCCATTCACTGTTGTGGAAAGGGTAGACAGAATTACTTCTTGGGTCCATTTCCTTGAGCACACATCTATATACTAGTAGGCTTTCTGGGTCACATCAGAGGGCTAGATGAGTCCAGAAAGGCCAACCCAGGAGAGTTGTTTAATCCAGGTACACTGATGTTACTCCTCCTGGTGGGAGGGTCTATCATCATGTTTAATACACCACTGTGTTAGGGCTGAGTCCATTAAGGTGGCCAAGAAGCTGCAGGTTGCGGAAAAGGGTTCTATCTCTGTATTATAGAGTATATGTTCAAAAAACAAATTCCCAACTGAGCTCACCATCTTTTCTCTTGGTATTTCCTTAGGGCATGATATAGATGGAGATTAGGATAGATATTAAAATGCCTAGGTACTCAAGATAGTGGGCCGCATTCAACCACACCAGAAGAGAGAGGAGAGATTAAGGGGCATGCTCAGGGCCTTCAAATGCAAAAGACCCTGAGGTGCTTGTGGAAGCAACTCCTTTGTCCTGGTGGTGGGAAGACTAAGAAGGGGTGTGGACACAGATGGGAACTAGGAAAGATTTCCTACCTGTTTTGTATAGATTTTAACCAATGATGTTGGTGCCTTTCTCAATGCCTGCTTTCAGTAAATTTTTTTTTTTTAAAGAGAGAGGGACAGTGAGAGAGACAGAGAGAGAAACAACTTTATTTAGGCTTTCACATGGCTTTAGTTGCTCCAACACTCAGTTGTGTACGTGGTGCTGGGGTTTGAAACTGGGTCTTCGAGCTTGCCAGGCAAGCGCTAAAACCGCTGAGCCACCACTCCAGTCCCTTCAGTAAATCTTATTCAAGGCTCATACCCAAAAACGATGGTGTCCTGCTTCCAGGTACACCTCTGCCTAGCTGAGATTCTGCTCTCCTTCCTTAAATAAATCCTACTCCTTTTACTCTTCCCTTCTGTGGTTGTGGGTGGATTTTATTCTTCAAATTCGTGAAACAAGAACCCAGAAGATTAGTGCTGAATTCCGGGGTTGTGCTTCTACACCAAGAGCTGCAACACACTGCTGAACAGTAGCGGGTGCGGGGGACGGGGACTGGGACAGGGACTCAGTTCTTGCTGGGTAGTTGTTAACACTATTTGGGCTGCAGAGATCTGCAGCCAGCCCATATTCCCAGATTTTAACTGGGAATAGCTGCAAACACTCTGGGCTAGTTCGGCTGCAGAGCTCTGTAGTCACCCCAAACTTCATTTGCCCCTGGGAGCAGAGAATCCAGCCTCATCCCAGAATCCCTGCATCAGTATCACTCAAGTTCACAGGCTCAGAACCCTGACCTCTTTTTATGACCACTTACTCCTTCATATCGTCTTCCTCTATGGCCGATGAGCAGTTAGGCTCGTCCAGTTCTGTCTCTTCAGTGCATCTTCCACTGCCCCTGGCACTTCTTTAATCCAGGCCATTACTACTTCTCATCATGACTATGGGCCATCAAGTGGTGTCCTTGTATCTAATTTCTCTGCTCTCTAAGTTATCTTATTTAAACTGATTAAATACACCAACTTATTTAAACCTCTGAGCAATTTTTTTTCTAACACACTTCTGACACATCTTTACCATTTAACACACTATTGCTATTTAAAATCCTTCAAAGACTCATCTCATGCCAACTCCACCTATGGGAGGGAAAGGCTAAAGAAGCCGGGATGCAGATGGGGCCTGACAGGTGAGACCTGAGGTCACTGGGAATTAGCTGCCCTGTGGTCCTTGAGAAAGGCCTCATTTCCAGAAGAGCAGGCAGGCTTCGTGAGCACAAACCTTCTTCCACACTGTGAAAGTGAAGAAAGGGGAGTTGGAGAAATTCTGTCCAGTTCATCTCCTCTCAAAGGGAACAAAACCCCAGAAAGTGGACTGAATTCTGAATGAACAAGAAAAAGGCTCCAAGGAGCTGAACTATGTAACTAGAGGAAATGAACAAAAGACCTTTTCTAGTGGAAGGATCTGTGTACCTTCTAGGGTAAACACTCAGCAAGAAGATAATTCAAAAAATGGTCGCAAAGGGGTTCAGGGGGTAAAAGGCACAAAGCTGGCTGCAGTGGACTTTGCTAAAGCCTCTCTTTGTCTCAACATTTGCTATGTTCTTAAGTCTAATTGGTCAAGACGTTTTCCGAAAGCTTGCAAGGGAATTTAATCTTTACATTAGGGATCTGGGGGCTTTTTAGTAAGAGACTCTGATTACACAGAATTATGTATATTATGTGTGTGACCTGGACCGTGGCTCCCCTTGGAGGTAGTTGAGGTCCTTACCCTCATTTCCTTGAGGATTATGGATTAAAACCGAATGACTGCTCAGCGGGGAAAGATGGGTGTTTTGTCTACTGGGTCTTAAAGTTGTTACTTTTGGCTTTGGGGGCTGATTGATGATGCCCCAAATCAGGGTACAGACCCTGAGAAGAGCACAGCTTTTCACATGAACCTTGGTAGGTTGGTAAGCATCAGGACAGCCACCAAAAGGAATTTCTAATAATGATTACCTTCGGATCAGTGTCAACTCCAGGAGGAATCCCACAGAATAGTATTTATTTGATCCAAAAGTCCTGCAAATGGCATCGACTGCACAGATTCGTTTAGCTGCAAGTAGCTCCAATTGGAAAGCATAACTTACATCTGTCAATTTATTAAATTATGACGTATAATGACAGCTAAACATGTGTGCGGTGGTGCACACAGTAATCCCAGTGATTCAAGAGTTCTGAGTAAAGAGGACTGCAAGTTGGAGACCAGCCTCAGTATCTTAGTAAGATCTGTGTCAAAAAAGGAGGAGAAGGAGGAAAGGGGAAAAAAGGGCAGAAGGTATAACTTAGTGGTAAGCGCACCCTTGGGTTCAATTCTCAGTATCAGAAAATGAATCCCCCCTCAAAGAAAAAAGGTAAATTTATTTCTAAACTATTCAGTTAGACCATTCAGTTTGGCCTTCTATGGCTGATGATGTTCCTTGAGTTATCATTTGCTTACTCTACTTAGACAGCATTTTATTTTTTTAAGTAACAAATCTATATTTCCTTTCATTTTCTGGGATTCTATGGGAAATTAAGCTTTTGAACAGAACTGGGCTAAAGTTGTGTCAGATCAGGCCTCTCCAAGCCACAGTGCCAACGTTTCTAATAAGGGCATCTCGCCATACTTGTTCTCCATTTTTTATTTCTCTCTCTCTTTCTTAAAAGGCAACATCTAAGGCATAGAAAATTGTATTCCCCAGGCTTTGTTTGAACAAGCAAAGCCACACAAGTGGTCTTTAGAAGTGACTTCCAAATAAAGAAATTTATGAATGGGAATCTTAAATGAGTTTTCCCAATTTTAACATTAGGAAGGGCCAGTAATATTTTCCTAGATGAAATTCTTTTTCTCTGAGCTCTAGGTCTGCGTCTAGATCCTGTCCCGGATGTCCTTCAGTTCATCGAAACATCAGGTATCAGAAAGGAAAGCCAAATAGGGCGTTTTAAACCTCTTTTAAACTCAATAGCAATTTGACGCTATTTCTAATGTTCCTGTTGCGAAACAAATGAGACAATTCCAGAAATTGATTTTCATGCTTAAAATACATAGATTAATGGTCAGGATATTATTGCCAATCAGGAAAGGGTGTGGAAGGCACAGGAATTCCAAGGAAAGGAAAAGACTCAGTATCTTTTGTCTTTTGTTCTGAGATGGAAATACCGTCTCCATTCTAGATAAGCCTCCTTTTGATCTTCCTCTTGGAATAAGGAGAGATAAACAACTGACTGTTCTACATTTGTTTTTTTTTTAATTTTTATTCGATAAACAGGGTCTTACAATTAGGAGGGGTTCATCGTCAAATAATCAAGAACAAAAGTGTAATGACAGAACAAGCCAATACTGGTGCCAGACCATGGTTTCCCCCTTTTGGGTTCCCCATGGTTCCAGAAGTCCCCCCAACAAACCAATTATTGATGGGCATTATTTCTGTTGAGAGGCACCCCAGGGACCTCCTTGTTGTTCTATCTTCTTTCCTCAGGCGGCCCAAAATCCCCCTCAGCAGTCAGGAAATGAACTCAATGATTAGAGTTCTGTTTTTCCTGATGGTGACCTTGTGGTTATGACGGTTGGATAAAAGGGTCTAATTTATTGTCATAATGTTAGGGACAGAACATGCTCCTCCTCTGCATTGCAGAAGAGGTCATGGGCAGAGGAAATGGGATTTAGAATTTTCTATGAAGTTTATTCTTCATCCAGAAATAGCTGGAGCCATCTTCGTGGGGTTATGGATCAGAAGGAAATGAAATGCGTAGCGTTTGGAAATCTGGGGGCTTTACTACTATGCAACTCAAGGTCAGGACCTGTCCAGCATGGCTCATGCTTAAGTTTTGATTGGTTTGTGTGTTTCTCACAGATAAGTTAATCATGTCCAGTGGGGAAAACTGTTTTCAGATTGTGTATCTTTTAATAGTTAAGAACTGGAAAGAATCAATAGAATGAGATATTTCCTTTTGCTTTGGAGTTTGGATATACTGGCATTTAAATCTTGCTTCTCTTGTTGAATTATCTGTGAGATTTTGGGAAAATTACTTAATCCCTCCATCTTTTTTTTCTTTTCTCTTTTTCTTTTTTTTTAAAGAGAGAGGGACAGAGAGAAAGAGAGAGAGAGAAAGAGAGAGAGAAAGAGAAAGAGAGAGAATCAGGGGCTGGAGCGGTGGCTCCGTGGTTACGGCGTTTGCCCGGCATGGACAAGTACACGGGTTCAAACCCCAGCAACCCACATACACAACTAAGTGTCAAAGCAACAAAAGCCATGTGAAAAACTCAATAAAAATTGATTCTCTCTGTCTCGCTTTCTCTCACTGTCTTTCTCTCTTAAAAAAAAAAAAAAAAAGAGAGAGGATCAATTTTTATTTAGTTTTTCTTGGACTTTCGTTGCTCGGACACTTCATTGTGTACGTGTTGCTGGGGTTTGAACCCGCCGTACTCTGCTGAGCCACTGCTCCAGCCCCTTAATCCCTCCATCTTGAATGTTTTTGTAAAATGGGGAAATAGTCCCAATTTTGTAGGGTTTTACTAATTTTTTAAAAAAAGTTTAGAGTTAATAAGTATAAAATATTTGGGATGCTGCCTGGTTTATAGTAGAAACTCAGCAAAGATCAGGTCTTCTGCCTAATAAGATACACCACTGGTCAGATGGGCCCTAGAACTTGTGCTGTGGATTTGACTAAGTCTTAATCTATGAACCCTCAGTTGCCTTGTCTAAAAAATGAAAGAGATGGGATCTTTTTCAATCTGTTGGTGTTATTTTCTTTCATTAAATTCTTAAAGAGATTAAGAACACAGAGGAACATTTTATGCTTTAGATCTCATAAATCCTAAAACTATGTGATTTAGAAAAGATGATTTTTATAAATGATTTCATGTTTACACAGCATAATAATTTTCATTTTGGCTAACTGCTACTAGGACACGCTGTGTTGGAGAAGGCTGTTGATGTATACTAAATTCCCTGGAGCTAAGAGATGTTATGGATGCATTTATGCACGGTCTTTAATATCTGAAGAGCCAAAATATTCTTAAATGATTGATGAGAAGAAAATTCATCACACAGAGTTTCGTAGTAATTAGAAATTACCAGGAGTCTTATGAGTTGAGAGTAAGACATAAATGACATGTGTTTTTTAATTCAGAAGACCATCTTGAAAAATATGTTTTAATGTGTTATGGAGGAAGTGAGCTAACTATTTTGCAGACCTCTAATACTAGAGGAACAGAGCCACTTAGGGTATCTGGTGAGAAAAATGGAAAAGGCGGACTTGAGGACTTGATCTTGGACTTTTAACCTGGGGGGCGGATAGCCTAAGAGTCTAACCTTTAATACATTGCTCAAAAGGATTCAAATTCAAAGGAGACTACTTTATGGTTAAGAGCCCCCAAAGCTGTGCAAAATATGATTTAAGAAATACAACTTACTTCCTGTTTATGGAGGATATTAATTTCACTTGTTTGCTGGTATTAGAGCATGGTATGAGTATCTCAGAAAAAAACAGGGCAAGAAAGTAAATTGCTAAGCTCATTGAAGATCTGCAAATCTTTCTATGGTGCAGCGCAAAAAAAGAAAAAACAAAACAAAACAAAACAAGGAATGACTTTCCCCTTTAGTTATAACAAGGAATTTGGTTAAGAAAGAAATAAGATGCTACTAACTTATTGTCTCCCCAATGAAGCGTCAAGCGTTTTTCTTTAGGACTAAGTGAAACTTTCAGGGATGGTATGATGTACGTCAATCAGACAGGACTGACCTAATTTATTCTTATTCTTTATTAATATGATTTAAAAGTTCTAATAAATGTGAAATTAGTAGGGACCAAAAGGCTTCTAAGAACTTCTTTATATCTTCTGTTTCTTTTAAAAACACTTGACATGCAGAAGAAAGGAGAATTGTGTGTCAGGCCTAATTGAGGCTTTGCACCAGGCATTGCTATATGGACCATGCTAAGGCTCAGATCTCTTGGGGAAAGTCAATAACTCCCCAGGTTTGGACCTATTGGGAGGGAAGGTGAATTCCAAAAGAATGTTAGTGCTGCAGGTCTGAGAATGTCAGCTCTTGAAAGCATGCAGGCTTGGGACAATGGTAGAGAACAGCTCAGGATTCTCTTAGGAGCTCAGACTAAAGTTAAGAAGATCAGCGTGTCTTAGACACCATTATACCCACAAAAAAATTAATCCTAATAGCAACAACCCCCAAGGAACAATAATTGTGCTTCATCTATATGGCGCCATTCTTTTGAGAATAATACCTTTTTATAGGCATCATTTGGGAATAGCTATTTTTATAACTATTTTATAGAGTCTGAGGAGTTAAAGTGGTAATTATTTATTTTAAGAGTTAAGTTCTAGCCCTGTAAGGGTGCTTGTACAACTAGTTCACTAATACACTTTCCACCTTACCAACAGAGTCCCTTGACAGGGTGTAGCCAGCTTGAAGTTTTCCAAAATCACTGCTAGGAACACTTTTAAGGAAGAGAAGGCCAAGAAAGGAAATGAACAGTTATTTTAGTACCTGGTATGTTTCAGACACGTGTGCTGGGGTTTGAGCTACACTCATGGCCCCTGCATTCCCTATGCTCACTCATTTCCCGGGAGGTGAGTAGCAGGGGTGCAGTAAACGTTGCGGTGGTAGGATTCAGTGAGGCCATGCCTGTAACAGATTTAGATTAGGGATTGGAATATAGTAACCCCCCAATAAAATTTAACTATCATTCTAATTATTTTTTTTACAAACGATGCAAGGGACACAAGTTCATTTTAGAGACTTCCCAACTCACAGTAAGAAAGGTGCAGAATAGAGATTTGCAGTGCCAGATTTGTTTTAGTCAGGAATATGTACTATTTTGAACAAACTATTGATAATAGATTTGTATTATTTCTATTTCAAATATCCCTATTTTGTAGTGTCTTAGCTGATCTAATAGGAATTTATTAGATTCTACACCAAAAGGTACATAGGAGCTGGGTGTGTTGGCACACACCTGTAATCCCAGCAACTCCGGAGGCTGAGGCAGGAAGATTGCAAGTTCAAAGCCAGTCTCAGCAATTTAGTGAGGTCCAAGAAACTTAGTGAGACCCTCTCTCAAAATAAAAAATAAAAAAAGAGCTGGGGATGTGGCTCAGTGGTTCAGTACTCTTGGGTTCACTCCCTGGAACTTAAAAAAAAAAAAAAGGTGCACAGGAATCAATTACTTGAATCTTCCAGACCCTGAAAGATACCTTTTAGTAACTCCTAGATTACTCTCATACTAAATTTCTTATCTCTTTAATTTCTGCTTCTTTTCCAACATTTTCAAATTAATATTGCTGCTTCTCTGATTGCAGACCCTCACTAGGTAATAAAAAGGTCACAAGGCTATATAAAAAAAATTTGCTTTTTCTCTGTTTAATGATAATTCATACTGCAGTTCTTCCCAGCACAGTTATGAGAGCTGTTTTGCAGTCTTGAACTCAAAGTGAATGTGTGATTTTAAAATCAACATATTTTTCTAATATGCTTTATAGAATTGTCTTGACTTTCTTGAAGTGAACAAACATTTGAGTCCTATTTTTAAATTTTCCTATCAAAAGTTTGGCCTTTTGCACCTGGGTGGGGGAAGGTCTCCTCTGAACCCAGTCCAGCTCTCTAGGAGCACATGTGGATAGGAATCTGAACTCTCCGTGGGCTCTCCCTCTTCAGATCAATTTGATCACCTAACTTTTGGTGCTTCTCCAGACACCAAAAAATGTTCTTTTTCTTTCTTTGTTCCACCTCTTTTTCCAGCTACTAGATTTAGGATAAAACTTACAGAATCTAAAGTGCATATGAGACTACAAATTTGGAATACTTTGAGAATGATAATGCATTTTTGGGAATTTTATTAATCTGAGTGGGCCTATATCTTTACACTAAATTTTAAATCAATTTCATGTTTTTTTCTACCAGAAGCATTGCAAAGAGACATTTCAAGTGCTCATCTTTGGCTCTGAACCATCTGTCTACACTCTTCTTTTGATTCTTAAACACATCGTTTAAAATTCAACATATTTTCAAAATAATTGTAGAGTCACAAGAAGTTGCAAAAATAGTGTACCCCTCAGTCAACTTTTTCCAATGTGCATTATCAAAATAAAGAAATTGGCATAATGCAATTAATTAACATTACAGATTTCAGGCAGGTTTTACAAATTTTTGCATGACTTTTTTTTTTTTTTTTTGGTCTCTATGGGATAATGTGACACTTTTCTCTTATTAAAACTGTCATCACACACAGTTATAGCACTATTCTGTTCCCACATTGGCACTCCCTCCTACCACACCTTCCCTGTCCTCTCCAGCCCTGAAATCACTTTTCGGTTCTCCATTTCTGTCATTCTGTCATTTAGAGAATGTTACACGGATGGGGCCTCAATGTTTATGTTTCACTTTCCTATGAATGGAGAATAAATTTATCCATTTTTTGAACATGAGTCTCTATAAGTTAAGCCTCTTAGGATCTTTATTAAAATCTATTTCTACGGTGATGTTTTGATTTTATTTTCTTTGCATATATTTTCTTATTTCATAAAAATAAAAAAAAAATAAAGAAGTCAGGACCTGGTTTGGTTTTATGGCTTCTAAGTAAAAATTTTAATATGTTTTTCATTTGCTCTCCATTTCCTCCAGTGAAAGAATGAAATAAATGATTGAAATTGCTTAGAGTAGGATGAAAACGACCTGAAAATATTAACTTTCTTCCTTATAGAAAAATAGATGTGGTAGGCAGATTAATGCACATCCCTCTAACCCCCACTAACAAATACACCCTAATCCAAGGAGGCTGTGAACCTATGCATGGCAGAGGAGAATTAAGGCGGTAAATTGAAGTGAGTTTGTCAATCAGTTTATTTTCCAATACAGAGGTTACCCTGAATTATCTAGGTGGACCCAAAGCAACCACAAGCGTCCTTACATGTAGACAGGAGAAATGGAAGAGGAGGTCAGAAGAAAGCAATGTGAGAGCTGTCTGCTGCTATTTTTGAAGATGAAGGAAGGGGCTGTGAACTAAGGAATGGGGCTGCTTCTAGGAGTTGGCAAGGGGAAGGGAATGATTCTCCCCAGATTTCTTTCTAATCCAATCCTGACACAACCTTGAATCTAGGCTTGATGAGACCCATTTTGAATTTTTCAAAAATGCAATGAATTTTCATTGACCATTAAAGTCATTAACATTTCTATTATGTCAGTGTACCTTGTACGTATGGGCTTGTAGGTGAGTTATATGTGCTTTTGTTTGTAATTTATTCATACATTTATTTGTGTGTATGCACGTTTTAATTAGATAAAACAACAAATTTCCAAGCGAAACAACGCTGGCAATTTTAAGAAGACAGTATGTATGTTAGAGACTCTGCTAGAACCCAGGGAAAGCGTCAAAGTGCAATGCAAGCGGAATACACAAAGAAAGAAGAATTACTGCAGCAGCATATTAACGAGCTACTGAAATGAAACGTTCTTCAAACTCTCAGAGTGCAGTTTCAAGCACACACAAAAATAGAGAAGCATAAAATCATGAATTTCCATGTTCCATTACTCAACTTCTGCAATAATCAATTTGTTACCAATCTTGTTTTGTCCATATTCCACCCACTCCATCCCAACTTGAGTGACATGATGAAATAATGCTCAGATATCAGATCATCTCATCCATAAATATTCAGAATATATCTCTAAAAGTTAAATTTGTTTTAAAATTTTTGATCACAATGTCAGCAAAATAGTTGCTTGTTTTTTTTTTTTTTTTTTTTTTTTTTTAGGGTTGAAGACTGAACTCAGGGCCTTACGCATGCTAGGCAAGCACTTTGCCACTGAGCTAAATCCCCAACCCAATAGTTTCTTAGTATAATAATATCTGCTAAGTCTTCAAATTTCTTACCTCTCCCATATTTTTTTATTTTAATTTTTTATAGGTGGTTGTCAGAACAGAATGAAATATCTTTATATGACAATGGATATCAGCAATTGAATGTACTGACTGAAGGATTCAAGGCTGCTTTGTCTTAGCAACAGATTTATTTTGGTTCCTTGGGACATTCATAATATATTTTTCAACTTTATTGTTGTTCTAAAAGTATCTATTTTATAGGAAAATCTGGATATTAGGTGATACGTCATTAGTTTTCAGTTTGTCATGTTATTTAACTTTGAGAAATGAAATGTTTCATTGTTTTCATAGTTTCAGGAACTATAAAGAACTAAACAGCATACTTAAGTTATAACACTCAGCAAACTGAGGGTTTTGTTTTTAGAATTTTGTAAGTGTAATAGATTCAACTTTACTCCCCTCAAATTCCTACAACAGAGATGTGGTAACACACTTGAGTTTTAGAGGCTCATGGATAGACACTTTACAAAGCAATCACTCTTTCAAGTGGAATTTGAAGGAAGTGATATAGAGTGATAGCAAAAACTGCCAATGAAATTGTGGTAGTCTAGGGCCCAGAGTGCCTACGTTCCTATTTATTTTGTTATTTTATATTTCAGATACTATTCCAATTGCTAGTGTAACCAGGAAAAATTTTGGTTCTTGGAGTGGAAATTGTGTAAATATTAGTGTTATTTCTGGGCAGAATGGAAAATGCAGAATTAGGGTGGAACTATTCCAATTTAAATCTGCAGAGAATAGATTTATGTAGTGAAAGAAACCTACTCCTCTGATTTCTTCCCTAGTACCATTTACTGGAAATTCCAGTCATTTACCAAAAAAAAAGAAGAAGAAAGAAAGAAAGAAAGAAAGCCCCCTTAAAAGCAAAAGTAAAAAAAGTAAAGGGGCTGGAAAGGTGATGGCTCAGCAGTTACAGTGCTTGCTTGGCATGTGCGAGTATGTGGGTTCGAACCCCAGCGTCTCAGCAACAAAAACCACATGAAAAACTAAACAAAATTGATTCTTTTTTTACTCTCTCTTTCACTGTCCCTCTCTCTTAAGATGACACAAAAAAGTAAAAATAAAGTTGACACTAAGATTTCATGGGATATATAATATTTAAGATGATAGGATGTTTAGTTCTTCCTTATTTTACTAGATTTAATACATTTTAAATGAATTAAAATCATCAATTTAATAAAATGGTTCTGGTCAACTGGATATCCACACAGAGAAAAAAATCTTTATCTTGACCTCACATTGATTGGATTGCAGATTTAGATATGAAAGGTAAACAATACACCTTCTAGAGACAAAGTACAACTTCTTCCCGACCTGGGTGGGGGTGAGCAGAGACTTCATGGATAATCAAAAAGGCAGCTGCTTGAAAGGACTAATGATCAAAACAAACGATTCATGATCTATATTATCTTCTGTTCACCAAAACATACCACTAAAAGTGGAAGATTTTTCACAAACATATCCGACAACAGTGTCATTTCCCAACTTTAATAAAGACTCCTAAATAACAGTAAGAAAAAGGCAGAGTCTCTAAGCATCCACCATAATGGCTAAAACAGAACAGATGGAAAATACCAAGTGTTGGATGAAGAGCAAATGAAGCTCTCATGAACTGCTGACAGGTGTATAAATTGGTACAGTTTGGAAAACTTTCATAGTATGGGTCCACTGTGATATAGGAAGTGCACCACATCAAAATGTTCTGAATATAAACACATGCATTTACTCAAGCAAACGCTTCCATTACGATGCTCGTAGCAGCACCGAGGTAGCTCAAACTGGAAATCGTACAATTGTCATCAAGAGTACAATGGATAAATAAGTCGCAGTGTATCAAGACTATGGAATGCTCATCAGAGACATGAAAACGGACACTTCACAACTACGCACCGTATGGATGAATCACACGAGTGAGGAAACCCAGACACAAAATAGTGTGTGCAGAGTGAAAAGCAAAAAACGAATCTTGACTGTTAGATACCAGAACTTTGGCCGTGTGGGAGTGTAGAGGAGTGGTAGACCTCATGGGAAGCATGGGCTTCAACCCCTAGTACCACCATTAAACAAACAAACAAAGAAATCAGAACTGAGATGCAGGGGAGCTGACTGTGAGAGGTCTTCTGCAGAGTACCTGGTGTTTCATTTCTTGGTGTGGGTTCTGAACAAAGAGGTATGTTTGGTTTTTAAAAATTATCAAGCAATACACTTATACATGTGTTTTTCTGTGTGCATATTATTCTTCAACAAATAGTTAATGATTTGGTGTTCATGCTTGGTAAGACTATTTGGTGTGATTTCCTTGAAACACTAGATACATTCTTGACTTTGTGACACTGTGGATCATGGTCCTGATGTAAATCTTGTGCTTTTGGGGAATTCACATACTTTATTACTAATCTAGGTACTTATCAATTGCAGATTGTTTCTGGTTTATTCTTTAATCTCTTAAGTCATATTTCAAGGTTATTTCTAAAAAGTTTCTTTTCTGAAGTTATTTTCTTGTCTTTAGCCCAGTCAAACTAATATTTCTTGCTCTACACTTTCACTTTCTACACTGCACATTTTCTGTTCTCTTGTTACTCCACTACTTATTCAGTTTTGCTGTTCATAGTTGTTTTATGTATCTCTTCCCCGTGGGGAAGCACCTTTTTTTTTTTTAATTAAGAGTATATAGAGATACAAATGACC
>PVKS010004034.1:39016-59930 GCA_004027875.1 Aplodontia rufa
CAAGTATCCTAGGGAGCCATCCCCCTATTACACTGAGAATCATACAATTTGAAGTTATTGTTAGGTTAGTCATTTAACCTACTGGGGAAGCACCTTTTTGTTTTGTGTCACCGAACACATCAGTTTATACATATATGCCAGATATGAAATAAATGTCAGATTGTCATTAGTTTGTAGCTTTTCTAAACC
This sequence comes from Aplodontia rufa, assembly GCA_004027875.1. Classification (NCBI taxonomy): domain Eukaryota; kingdom Metazoa; phylum Chordata; class Mammalia; order Rodentia; family Aplodontiidae; genus Aplodontia; species Aplodontia rufa. Next base: position 39,206 of record PVKS010004034.1, read on the forward strand.
AGTCATTGCTAAACGTCAGACTTAAATTTAGGCTTTTAATATATTTTACTGCATTTAAAAGTAAGATTTATAATAAAATTCAGCAAAATATATATCTTGTGAACAAAGAAGGCACTACAGATTCCTTAATAACTGCTAGGTGGAAGGAGATGAGCAGTTTGTATGGCTTACACTGGTTGTGTTACTGATGATCTGTTTAAGAAATGAATAAGCCAGTGCCAAAAGTCATGGGTAATTCAGTTAAAGGACTCCTGGGAAAGCTGACATGTATTGTAGGCATAACTACAGCATGCACTTTATCGACACAATCATGATCATGTCAACAAATTACAACTCACTTATGAGCGCATTGAGGCAGGGAAGGCAATGGACTTTCACACAGCTGCAGATACGAAGCTCAAAACGTATTAACTTTCTTCTTCTGAAAATGATTTGTGACTGTTTTTGTGAGTTTCTGTTCTCCCATGAAATATCATGCTTTTGCATGGGAAGAGTTCAGAGCTTTAAACAGCTTTCAAGCAAATAAGAAATGAAGCATATGCATTAAAGAGAAGGAGCTGGTCTGAAAACAGGTTTTGGCAGAATGCACTTAAATCGAATTTTGTTTGAAGCTTGTCACTCATTATTTTTTGAGTTTTTTTATTTTAATTAGAAATTTATTTGTTGAATAATCAAACATGCTTCTAATGAAACAATTATATATATATATATATATATATATATATATATAAAAATTCTGAAAATCAGATTTACCCCCAAGAGTCTCCACCAATTACCCACCCTTATCTCTCCCCTCCTTCCCAATTCATCTCTACGAATGCCTTAGGTAGTATCTCACTACACCTTTTCCGGATTTAAAACATGAGAATTGACCTCCTTTCTCAATGGCCAGGGTCTAGCTCCAGCTTCCACAGATGAGTGAAGACATTCGACCCTTTGTTCTCTGGGTTATGCTGATTTCATTCAGCATAATTTCTTCCATAGCTATCCATTTACTTTCAAAGACTGCAATGTCATTATTTCTAATTGCTGAGTAGAACTCCATGGTATATATGTACCACAGTTTTTGGATCCATTCATCCAGTGAGGGGCATTCAGCTATTGTAAATTGAGCTGCTATGAACATCAATTTTGCTGTGTCATTGTAGTGTGCTGATTCTAAATCCCCTGGAAAAATACCCAGGAGAGGAATAGCAGGATCCTATGGTGAGCTCATCCCTAGTTTTTTGAGGATTCTCCACACTGCTTTCCAGAGGGTTGTCACTCATTCTTAAATGAAATTAAGAAATATCTATATGAAGATTTATCTATTAGTTATCCATATGTCAACCAACCATAACCATCTATCCATCCATCCACCCATCTAATCTTTATTCCTAAATAATGACTCTGTTAAAAAGAAAGTCCATTTAATTATTTTAGATAAAAGGGGCCAAAAAAAGCGCATTTTGATAATTTCCAACAGACAGTTCATACTTTTTCCTCTCCTTCTTTTGCATAATCATTCCCTATAGACTTCTTTAATGATAAATTAAAGGGATAAATGCAAGGGTTTATTGTAACATCCCGTAGAAAATAACTTCCATACACTTTGCTTAATTTTACAGGGGAAATATAACGCAAGTAAATTTGAAAATTCTTCAGTGACTACAAATGCTTTGCTATTTTCCAAATGTGCAGTAATGTAGGTCAGCCTTTTGAATTGTTTGCTAGCATGACTGAGCTGTAAAAGTTTTATGTGGCTTTCAAAATTCAAATTGAAGTTACCTTTGATTATCAAGGCTTTGCATTTTGTAGCCATAGCTTGTGTTCCATAAAAGCAGCTACCAGGAAATTTCAAAAAAGTGTAATCTTAGGCTCATTAAACGTGTGGGATCTCACTTTAAAATGGTAAAAACAATCTCCTTGAAGAAATGTTATGAGGCCAAGGGAGTATGACACCATGGAGATGCTCAATAAAGGTTAACTATTGCCCAGTGTGGTAATTTGTGCCTATAGTCCCAGCTACTTGGGAGGCAAGAGGACATCAGCCTCCATGATTTAGCGAGACCTTGTCTCAGAAGGGCTGGGTCCTGTTCAGTGATAGAGTGCACCTGGGTTCAATCACAAGTGCCACAAAAAGAAAAGATTTACATATTATAATTATGAACCCCCAAACTAAGCACTTTAGGGGGTCACTGTTCATTAAAAAGGACACAATTTTGGCCATAACTTTTGAGAAGTATCAAGATGAAGTTAAGAGGTTCCTAAAGTGAATGTTGTTTGACTGGTCACGAAATCAACTTAATCATATAGAAGCATCTGCTCTAACTTTACTCATTTACAATCTACTCAACCCTGAACAAGCCTACACACTCATCAAGACGGGACCCTACCACCTGCTGCATAGTCCAGGACTCCAGAAATTTTCCGGTCTCAAGCTTCACCCAGTTTTCTATTTCTCCAAAGTCATTCCCTTCAGCGCAAAAGCTCTTTCTTGAATTCGACCCACCTCTTCAGCTATTTCAGTCCATTTGCTTGCTGGCTTTTACTGTGAAGCTCCTTGGTAGCTATCCGTACTGTCTTCAATTCCACCCCCTCCTTCTCTCTTGAATCCACTCTAATCGGAATTTAACTTGTAGTTCTCCACCAAAAGTGCTCATCGGGAGTCCCATACTGACTCTCCTGTTACCAAATCCAACGGTCAGCTCTAAAGTCTTCATTGTCTTGACTGACCAACATTATTGGATAAGTGAATCTCTTTCTGTCCACTTTGAATTTTTTATTCTTGTGGATTTCAACTACAAAAGACTCCTAGTTTTCCTCTATCTCACTGGCTATGTCCTTTCAGTTGCTGGATTCTATTATTCTCCAAACTTTTAATGTCTGAGTGCCCTTGGGCTCAGCCACCTTGGATATCTCTAATTAAACTTTCTCTTTGATGAGCTCATCCATTCTCATGGCTTTACAACCTATGCTAATGACTCCCACACTTCTATCTGTTTTTTTTTTTTTTTTAAGAGAGAGGGACAGTGAGAGAGTCAGAGAAAGGGAGAAACAACTTTATCTAGTTTTTCACATGGCCTTAGTTGCTCCAACACTTAGTTGTGTACGTGGTGCTGGGGTTTGAACCTGGGTCCTCACGCTTGCCAGGCAAGCGCAGAAACCGCTGAGCCACCGCTCCAGCGCCCCCCCACTTCTATCTCTAGCCTAAACTTCTCCCCTGAATTCTGCATCAATTTACCCAGTTTTATGTATACTTGTATGTTTAATAGAAGTTGATCTCCCACTCAAAACTTGTTTGTCCCTCAGTCTTCTCCATCTTGGTTCCTGACAATTCCTTTTAATCATCCCTAAATATTTTCCAATCTTTTCTGCCTTCTTTCCCTCATACCCAGGTCCTCTTTGACAGCAAATCATGGCTTGACCTTCAGAAGAGATGCACAGCTGGGCCCTTTCTCTCCTTCTCCACTGGTATCAACTTGTAGCAACCTGGTATCAAGCTGGAACCATCTCTTATCTGGGTCATTCCACTGACTTCCTAGTTTCCTCCCTTCCACTACTGTCTGTCTGGAGTCTGTTATCAATGCAGCATCAGACTGATTCCATTAAAACTTAGTAATAACATTGCTCCTCTGCTAACTCTTCACTTTCTATGTGACTCAAGAGTAAAATCTGGGGCTGGAGCGGTGGCTCAGCGGTTTCGGCGCTTGCCTGGCAAGCACGAGGACCTGGGTTCAAACCCCAGCACCACGAACACAACTAAGTGTTGGAGCAACGAAGGCCATGTGAAAAACTAAATAAAGTTGTTTCTCTGTTTTTCTCTCTCTCACTGTCCCTCTCTCTTAAAAAAAAAAAAGAGTAAAATCTGAATTCTTTACAATAACCTACCAAGTTCTCCCTTCTATTATTTTTCTAACCATTTTTCCTATTACTCTTCCCTTGTTCTCTGCTGTCCCCATATTGGCTTCCTTGGTGTTTCTTAAAAGGAAATCTGGAAAAATAGGGACCAGCGGCTTGTTCTCACTTAAGGTTTTTGCATGTACTGTTTCCTCTGCTGGGAAAACTCTGCCCCCAGAGAGCCACATGGCTGCTGCCTTACCTGCCACTTCTTCATTTAAATGTCACCTTCTCAAGGAGGTCTCCTGAGCACCATATTTCAAATGTCACCCGACTGCTCTTCTTCTCACCAACCCCACACTGCCCCTTTTTGTTTTGCATTTCCCCCATAGAACTTATCACCTTCCAACATAATAAGAAAACAACACATATAATTTACTTATTTATTTTCTCTGTATATACCTCTCTCTAGTAGAACATGAACTCCCATGACAGCAGATGGTTTGTCTGTTTCAGTCATTGGTTTGTCCCTAGAGAGTATGGATATTTGGCACATAATAGGTGCTCAATAAATATCCGTTGAATGAAAATCTAACTTCTCTGCTTTTCTCACTAGTCTGAAAGACCCTTGGGGAAGAGATTATGTCATACTCATCTTTTTGTTTTCAGATTCAGTCTGGCATCTGGCAATTAGTGACAACGATTAGTATTTTTTTTTTTTTAAGGGAGAAGGACAATGAGAGAGAGAGAAAGAGAGAATCAGTTTTATTTAGTTTTTCATGTGGCTTTCGCTGCTCTGACACTTGGTTGTATATCTGGTGCTGGGGTTTGAACCCACATCATCGTGTTTGCCAGGCAAGCACCGTAACCTCCGAGCCACTGCTCCAGCCCCCATTAGTCTGTTGACATGAATTGTTGAAGAAAAACACACACCAGGATCCTTTGAGTGCCCAGGATGGCCAGAAGGATGACAGAGGATGATGATGCACATAACAGAATAGAGAGATAGAGAAAATCAGTTAACCAAAAACAAAAACAACAACCAAAAAGACATTAAATTTTGCAGTATGCATGAAAGCATATAGAATTTAGAAAGAAATAAAGACTCAGGAGGTTCTGGATTTTTACTATCAAGAGAGTTGGAATGAAGTCATGAATCAAAATCATCTGGGAATATCTGAGGCATTCAACACTGCTGTCTCTTCCAGGGAGCCACCAACATTTGCAGAATATTTATTATGTGCCAGCCTTTTTGACGCAGTTTCCAGTGGCTGCTTACCGGTGTTGCTCTGGCCTCTCCACCCTCTGGCTTCAGCCTGAGTAGTCGTGTTTCTCTATATGGTGTCACCTTCTTACATGAGACAGTCATACAAGTGAATGATACTTTTTTCCTCTTGCCCTCGTTCCTCCTCCTCCTTAATGGAAAAGTGCTTGCAAAAATAGAATGGTTGTTTTGGGAGGTCAGGTTGTTACACAGAATCCAGTATAATTATTTTAAGCAGATCCATATCACAAAGATGGTTTTAAATGGCCAAACCAGACTTTTAAACTGCTCCTTTGGTAGTAAATTCCTAACTATGACAGAAAGCACGGATGACCATGAAATTTAGAGGAGCGGCTACCTTTGTGAATTGAGAAGCGTTTTCTAAGGTGTTGGGGACTTTCAGTTTCTTAAACTGCGTGGTGAATACAAGGGTGCTAATTTCAATATTTTTAATATATTCTTTATTTGCATGAAATACCTTTTTTAATGAATTTTTTTAAAGGACAGTGAGAGAGAGAAAGAGAGAGAGAGAATCAGTTTTTATTGAGTTTTTCACATGGCTTTTATTGTTCTGACACTTAGTTGTTTACGTGGGTGCTGGAGTTTGAACCTGTGTACTTGTGCATGCCGGGCAAGCACCTTAACCACCAAGCCACTGCTCCAGGCCCTTAATGAAATATTTTTTAAAAAACCAAACTCCTTCTTGGACTAAGCCTTTTCTCAAATAATGAAAGATTTTTAATATATATAATGGTGACTGGAGTCACTTCAATAGCTGAAAATAGTTTCCATGATAAAATAATTATGAGTATTTCAAATCTTTTTGTAGAAAGCTTTTATGTAAAGGTCATTGAACAATAGAAGCTAAAATAGCTTCATCCTGTTAAGGTTATATACTGGTTCATTTTTTTTTTGTTTGTTTATAAGTCATTTGTTTTACACTTAAAATGTTCTTTTTCTTGATCCAAATACCACTAGAATTCCAGCCAAGAGAGAAAAAGTCTATTTAACTCAAGCTACTCCAGATGATATTCAGACCCTAGCCAGCAAATGCAACTCTAAGTAAAAATGCACTTGGATCCAGATTAGGAATGAAATTAGCGTGGAGGGAAAAGATGGGACTCCTGGTCTTTACTACTCTGCAAAGCTCTGGGCTACCATAGTGGGGAGAGGGGCACTTGGTTTGGACAATGTGTTTGCTGGGTCTGGAACAGTGCCATTCAATAAAAATGTGATGAAACCACCTTTGTTATTTAAAGTCTCCTAGGAGGCACTCTAAAAGCATAAAAAGTAGATGGAATTGATTTTAATACTGCTTTTTAGTAGTATATATGCTACCAATATGTACCAAATATCATTTTAGCCTGTAAGCAACATAAAGATCAATAAAACATCTTACACAGTAAGTGTTTGGAATCTGGTGTGTATTTTATACTTAATCCCATCCAAGTTGGCACTGGCCACATTTCAGGTGCTTAGTGGTCAAACACATGAGCTGCGGCTACCCCCAACCCCTCCCAGCTCATATGTAGATGTTCTAACCCCCAATAGTCTATTTGGAGATAACAGCTTACAGAGGTGATTGAGTTAAAATGAACTATTGGTGTAGAGACTTCTTCTAACATGACTGGTCTCCATATAATAAGAGGAGGAGACACATGGGGCATGCAGTCACAAAGGGACAACCGTGCAAGGGCAAAGGAGTAAGAAGATGTTAGTCTGCAAGCAAAGGAGACAACTGGATTCAGTGGAATCCAACCCTACTGGTGCCTTGATCTTGACCTTCTGGTTTCCAGAACTATGAAAAAGTAATTTTTTTCTGTTGTTTGAGCCACCCAGTATTTTGTTATAGAAGCTGGAGAAAACTAATACAATTGACTTCTTGATAACTCTGCTCATGTTTAAGGACTTTGTTCTTCCATGCCTCATCCCTTCGACCAGAACCATTGCCCTATTTCCACCTGTTCCAGTGCAAGCCAACTCAAACCGTCCTTCGTGGAGAGAACTCTCAAGCTCAGAACACACTAATGCCTACTGACTGTCACTTAAAATTCCCTTATGACAGCTCTTATATTATTCTATAGTACTACTTTGACTTTTCAAAAACCATATCTTCTCTCCCTTATTAGGTGAGTCCTTTGCAGACAACATCAGAGACAACATAACATCTTAGATCAAATTGGGATGTTAGAAAAATTCTTGAATGATCTTTTCTCAGGGAAGAGGAGTCCCATTTAAGCTAAGAAAAAAAATATTTTAAATGTTATTTCCAAAGTGAAGAGATAATGGATTTACCATTTCTACTAATTGCTTAGCCCTATACCTGCACTAAACACACATAAATAGTGTAATATTTTGGGCTGAATCCCTTCTCTCCACAACAGCTTGCTACTAATTGGACGAGTCAGAGGCCTGCATCTTTGTTTTTGTTGTGGCAGCCCAGTCCTGGTTGTTGCCTTCTGTTTTTCTACTGCTTATGCCAGCAACGGAAGTTTACAGGAATATCTTCCAAAAACCTTTGGCCAGAACCAAAGGAAGTGAGTACATTCAAGGGTAAAGGGATGATTCAACCTCTTTGAGTGCATAATTCATGGTATCTCTTCTGAAATTGCTGAAAAGAATGCCAACAAGTTGTAATTACCATGGTGCTCCCTGGGAGGTGGAAATCTGCCAGCACTCATTTGATTTCAACCAACAATTCATCAAATAAGTCATCAAAGGAAATGAGCATCTATTTTGGACATTTATAGGGAATAGCTGGAGCTCCCAAAAAATCTACGTGCATGCTTGATACAAAGTTTCATAAAACTATGGTTCTTATCAGAATTTTTCAATGCAGGCTTAAAGGTGCACTAAATATAAAATGATATGATATGGTATGTTAATTCATTGGAGAATTATGACAGAGAGAGGCCAGAATTTAGGCTCAGAATAAGAGTAGGCTTCTCAGCTCACAAAAATCAGAATTAGTTATCCATAGAAAAAATGAGAACTTAATCTCCTAGTAGGAAAGCATAACTGTGTTCAAAATATTTTTCATATGCTTTATTTTTCTAGTGAACCAGGGTCCTCTAGGGGGAACATCCATCACCATCCTCAGGAAAGTGAGAGGTCTGCTTTTGCAATCAGAACAGTTTCCAAGGCCCTCCTGCCAATAGCAATGTGGAATGGTTCAGCAAGAGCGTTGGAGACTTCCTTGGGAGCTGAGTGGGCAGCTATGAATCATCCCTTGCCCTTTGTGTATACCGTTACTCATCCCTTTGGATGATTATATGAAAATCATACTTTGCATTTTTGTAAAAATGCTTTTCCTGGTGGCATCAGACAGTACTGGAGTAAGGGCAGGCCCTGGTGAGCTGTGCACCTGGAAACTGGATCTGCTTCAAAAATGTTTGCAAGTGCTGTTTTGAGTCTGAGTCAACACACCTGATTTGGAAGGCTGCCGTAGACAGAGGTCAGCACTGCTGGCAAAAGTACGAGGACTTCATTCTGGAGATTTAAAAATATATTAATAAAAACGAATTTTTAACCCTTTCCTAATGAACTTGAAGGAGCCCTGTGATCTAGAATGAGCCTCTTTTGCTATAGAATAGAAAGTGAACCGAAGAATGTCAAACTGCATCCAAATACCTAAGCATGATTTTCCTTGTTGATAGGGCTGCTTCTCATTTATTTGTCCAAAACCGATCGCATATTCCAACACACGGGGAAAACAGCTGGAACCTCAGTCTTTGCATTCCAATCCTGTTTATCACCAATTTTCCGTGTAGCTTTAGAGTAGCACCGATACTTTGAGATACCCTTTGAAATCAACTAATGTTATTCAGTGAGCATTTGGAAATGGCAATTGCTCTGTTGCAAGGTCAAAAGCAGGTGAGCTGTCTCTACCAATATGTTCTTTTTTTCTTTTTTCTTTCTTTTTTTTTTTTAAAGAGAGGGACAGTGAGTGAGAGAGAGAGAAACAATTTTATTTAGTTTTTCATGTGGATTTTGTTGCTTGGACACTTCGTTGTGAATGTGGTGCTGGGGTTTGAACTCGTGTACTCGCGCATGCCAGGCAAGCGCCATAACTGCTGAGCCACCGCTCCAGCCCCATCAACCGATATGTTCTTAAAAGTAACAACCACTGCAATGGCTCTATTGAGCCTTTCTACGTAAATAAAAAGCTCCTGTCAATGGCGAATGATCAAGCTGACAGGGAGGGGAGCACAGATCTCTGTAACTTCGATCAATATTACATGAAGTACAGTAGATGAAATTAGGATGGCTAATTTATAGAAAAGGGATTCCAAGAAAAATTTGTAGTTTCTTTGAGTGAGTGAAGTCCTTCTGTGAAGAAAGAGAATTTAATTTGTTTTTGTTTATGTAACCTCAGGGTATAGAACTTGAAAATAAGGAGAAGCCAGATGGAAGCCGATTTCAAACTAATTTAGGAGATTATTTTCTAACACAGCCCATTGGAGATAATGCCTCAGTTCCACGTAACATGCTCATCCCTGGAGCTGTCCAAGTGAGCGCCTGATGGCCTCGTGGCAGGATCATCATGGCTGAAGTACAGCAGCATTGCCCTCCCTGTGGACTGTAAGGAATATCTAAAAAATAAGCAAGGGATCATTGGAAGCATACAGACTGCCATCCTTTAAATTCGCCAGTTAAGGATATTTCCATAAAATAAAAGGTATTGTATGTCAAGAAGACCACAAAATGAGCAATGAGAGAATGAAAGAGTTCTTGAGTGAGTAAATTCTGCTGTATGAAATCTACACCATTTCTGCAAATTAAAACTTACAACAATCATTAGTATACACTCCACATTGATACACACATACGCACAAATGTGGATTGGAAGAACGTCAACTCATGAGAGTGGTTACTTCTGCATAGGGGAAGGAGAGTGGGACAGAAGTGGTGCTTAAAAGAGAGGTCAACTTCACCTACAACATATTTTATTTCTTTAAAAAATGGTAACGTGGGACTGGAGATGGAGCTTAGAGCTCTTGCCTGGCATTCATAAGGGCCTGGGTTCTATCACCAGCACTACAAAGAAAACAAAACAAAACAAAACAAAACAAAACAAAAAAAATCCAGAAAAGAAAAGAAAAAACTTATTATATATATTGTAAAAAGTGCAATATATGTATTATAAATGGTGTTCACATTTGTCAATTCAATTTTGGATACAGGAAGCATAAATGTATATTTACTTTAAATGAAATACATAGATGTTTCATCAGTCTGATGAAAAACACATGTTTTTCCATATTCAAAATTATTGCCCTATCCTCTCCAACAAAACAAGGTAAAACAGCGCTATTACATTGCCCTTATTTCTTTCATTTCAGCATGCACCAGAATAAACTCAGCTGCTCATTACGTTAGACCAACAGGCCGAGATCTGGGAGACAGGGGACCTCATCTTATAGATGTCTTATGAACCATGCCTCAAGTTTATGATTCCTCCAATGTCTGTAGAGTCTCTGTGGTTCTACAGTTCTTAGTTTTTCACAGACACCCTCTTTCCAGTTTCTTTCAGATTCTGTATTCTTCTGAAACCAGAAAAAAGTTCTTCTCCATAGAAACTGATGATCTATGAAGATTATCTTTTGGGGCTGAGAAAACATTCTCTCATTTCAGTTATAACTCAGATTGTTACAGCTTTCACCATGTTTTTATCCCCCAATACTCATTTTGTTGTTTATCTTCTTACAATTCCTATTCTGAAAAGTTTTAGCCAGAAATATGTATTTACTAAGCAAGTCATGACCCACAGTATAAGTGTTGCATAGCTAATATCCAAATATCTTTGCTCCTGTAAAGTGAATTATAACCATGCCTGAAATGAGATGAGAATATTTCTAGTGGAAGGGTTGTTAGGGGGACAGGTAGGGCTTTAAATCTGGCTCTGCTACTTCAGAGAAATTAAAAAGCATCCGAGGATTTCCTCCAGCTTTTTACTTGGTCTTTCTTTATGTTGCTTTGAACGTATGTTTACACAAGGCAAAGTTCTTTGACAATAATACGTTTGCAATTCTTCTTTTTAATTGGATGAATGGATGAGTATCTGTAAAATATTTCAATTTCTACTTTTACCTATTTCATACTTTTTGTCCAATCTTGTAAATAATTTCCAACCTGGGGTTTCAGGATGTTTAGTGGGGGATAAAATATAATTTATTATTGAATCATTTTCAACATCTCAGAAAGCTTCAAGAAATCGAACTTTTAAATGCTCAACTTATTTGTTTTTGGCTAGATTCCTATCATCATAGTTCATAGTAGCTATCTATGCTGATTAGTTTCCCTAACTGTGGCCTATTTAAGCATTTGATTTACTTTAAAAGAAGCAAAAAAAAAAAAAATGATTGCTTAGTAAATGCATTTTTGTGGGCTGAAAAATTTCAAAATATTAGCTTTATAGGGGTCAACACAAAAGAAGTGTTGTGGGTTAAAAGAAGGTGGCTCAGTGGTTGTGGCACTTGCCTGGCATGTACGAGGATGCAAGTTCAAACCCCAGCACCATCTACACAACAAAGTGTTGGAGCAACGAGTCACATGAAAAACTAAAAAGTTGATTCTCTCTCTCTCACAAAAAAAGAGAAAGCGGTGAGAACTATAATAATAATATGAATACTATAAATGGCAAAGCTAATCTAATTTGACTTCAAGCACAGCCAAAAGACGCCCTGCAGGAAATCTAATGATAAAGAAATACCAGCTTTAACTTCTTTTGCCTAATCCTGACATCAGACTGATGAAACATCTATGTATTTCATTTAAAGTAAAAAGATGAAACCAATTTAAGATTGAAATCTTCCAGAAGCTAAGGTCAGTCTTAGAAGAAACATTATCAGGAGTATGATCTGGGAAAATAATTTTTAAAATGTGATAAGATAAAATGTATATTCACAAGAGGGCAGAGAAAAAGATGTCCACTCCCCAAATTATTGAGTAATTCTCCATTTCATAATTCTGCCAGTTTTGAATTGGTACCGTTCACAAAGGCCACGTGGAGATGCTGAGTTAGGTTAGAAGTTTCTATCATAAACTCTGGGCCTTTTTTTCCTGAAGTTACAATTGTCTCAGGTCAATGTTCCTGAAGGAAAGAAAATTCCTGTTTGTCGGGTGCTTCATAAGTGTCTAGTCTATACATTTTTCAGTTAAAGCAAATCAAAGTCTCTTTCAAAATTAGTTATTTCTACACGAATTTAAAATTTTCTTCCAGATTCTGCCTTGTTTTGAGATTTCTAAATTTACTGTCCTTTAAAGTAGAAAGTGGAGCTCCCCCCTGCCACGTGTGTGTGTGCGTGTGTGTGTGCGCATGCATATGTGCATGTGTGTATTTGTCTCAGGTCTTATGTAAACAACATAAACATTCTAAACAACCTCCAATTCACCCACAACCTACAGGTGAAGTCTCAGTTCCCTGGTTGGGCTTTTAGATGTCCAATACGTGCAACCAATATTTTTACCAGGTAGCTATTTTCAACCCATAACGGACCTTCTCGTACAATCTCATCTGTAGTCACTGATCTCTAAGCATACCCTTTTCATGCCTCTGAAAATATTGGCTAGCAAATTTCTCCTCACTCCTTGGAACACCCCTGAAATATCATTTCCCTTTGGAAACTTTCCTTTTTACTGGCCCAGACTTAGTCCTCCCTCCTCTGCCTCCTCACTGCCTTGTATATGTCTTTTAAATAGTTCTTACTTTTTAAAATTTATATTATTATTTATATTAAATATTATTTTATATTAAATGGTTCCTGTTTTATATAAATTATTTTTTACCCATGCTTTCCATAGGAGACAGTGAAAGGAGGAAGTTATTTCTATTTGTTTATGGATGATAACATAAAGCTTAGGAAAATGGGGAAAACCACAGAGTCACTGAGTTTTAGCGCCCGAGTTTGAAACTTGACCTCTGTCTCCAAGTCATGCTCTTTCTGCTGCACAGCATGAACTTTTTGGAGCAGGCTATGATGCTCAATTTCACTAAATATCACAGTATCACCACTGTCTTTAAAATTATGTGATAGTTTTTCATTGCTGTGACTAAAGCACCTGACATGAACGGCTCAAAGGAGAAAAGGATTATCTTGGGTTCATTGTTTTAGAGGCCTCAGTCCATGATCAGCTGAGTCCATTGCTTTGGGACAAAGTGAGGCAGAACATCATGGCCGGAGGCCTAGGCAGCCGGGAGCGCAGGCAGAGGGAGAGACAGGAAGAGGCCAGAGACAAGATACAGTCCCCCAGGACACTCTGCCAGTGACCTACTTCCTCCAGCCCTGCCCCATCTACCTACAGTTTCCACCACCTCCCACTAGTCCATTCAGCTGCCAGTGGGTCTATCCATTGATGAGACCAGAGCCCTCGGGATCCACCTCTGAACCTTGTTGCACAGGAGACCAAACTTTCAACACATGACCTGTACTCCGGAGGACAGTCCAAATCCAAACCATGACCCAATGGTTAGTAAAAATATTAAAGAAAGCCACAATTGTAACAGCCTGCATGTATTATTTACAATGGGCTCAACAAGGTTTTAAATGAGTTAGATGCATTACTTTACTAAATCCTCACAGCAACCCTGTAGGATAAGAACTACTATTACCATTATTTTACAGACAAGGAAAGTGAGGCCCCACATAGTTAAGAAACTTGCTTCAAGTCACTCGGCTAGGAGCAGCAGAAATGAGATCCACAACCAGGTGGTTTGGCTGAGGAACCCACATTCTTAGTAAAAGTAGACTTGAACGCTGATGTTTTCTCTCCTAAATGGAACTTTGGACATGAACACTGTCTACATGATTAGTTTCAATTTTTATATTGTGCTTACTATGGAACCGAGGTTTAATGGCTCTGGGTCTCTATTTATAGCTTTAACTATAATTATAGAACGGAGAAAAGTGTTGGAGTCGATTCAGATGGTTGAATGCACTGGGTTTTGTGTGGATGGTTATCATGTGATAAGTGGCATTTTTAGTTTTGGATTTTTCCCCCTACTAGTCTTCAAATAATAAAGCAAACTGGCAATGGAGAAAAAGAGAGAAAAGCCAACAACCTGTTTCTGATTTGTTTGGGACGGACTCCAAGGTTCTGAGAACCACTCAGAGCTGCATTTTTAAAGCAGGCCTTCTCTTTTGAAAGAACTTTGAAATTAAAGAAAATAAAATTATAAAATATGTAGTGTCAAGTGTCTATATCAAATATTTTTCACATGTAAAAATAAAATTAAAGCAAAAATATTCGTTAGTTTGCATTATAAAGATCACCTGAGGATAAAACTCAGATAAAAACAAAATAAAAACATGAATAAAAACAACTACATCATAGTTGTTTTATGCCTTCTGATAATAAAGAACTTACTGTACCAAGAAAATAAATTTAGGAAGATAATATTTAACAACCACGAGAACCATAAATTATAGCTGAGAATGAAAATGTGTCAAAGACAGCAAGCTCCCAATTTCTAATATATCAGAAGAAAATTCACAGTCACTATTCAAGTTTTTTAAATACCAATGGAATTTAATGATTATGAAGAAAAATTAATTTATACCATTGAGATTTTTTAAATCTCCAAAGTCTTCAGTGTAGATGGGGCACATTCTTGTCTACACTTTTACAAGTGCAGTTTTTCTAACACACATCTTGAATTTGGTGTGTATAGTTTATATTTCTAGAAACTTAAGCCAAATGACCTGAGTCTCTGTTCTCCTGACTATTTAAAATTACCTTTTATTTTTCATCTTCACAAATTTCCTAACTTGCCTGGGCTTCCTCATCTTTTCCTTCCTTATCTAAGGATTCATTCATTCTTTCATTCATTCTTTATTTCACTCCCTATCCCATGTCTGTACTCTATCAAATTTAAGCATCCCCAGCTTTTAGCACATCTCATTTTTTTTTTCAAGGAGAGCTTGAGATTTTAGTATTAGTTTCAATCTTTCATGAAGATCACAGTAGGAAAACGGGATTCACGTCTATGCTTTTTCTTCTGATCACCCATCTCATTTACTATTCCTCTCTTTGCCCTTCCTTAAACTTAAAATAGGATTGACTTCCTAATATTCCATCTGTGTTAATTTTCACACTGTTTGGTTATTCACTCCTTTATAATACTTTTTTTCATTCTAAGTTGTAAGATACTAGAGGGAACTTGGCATCAAATGTCAAGAATTAAGCACCAAGTTACTTAACTCTTTGTAAAATTTTATTAAGATGATTTTTATAATGCAATTTTACTATGGTAATTTTTATCTTTAGTATTTTAAGATTTCTTTCTCAGAGTTTAATTTCTTTTTTTATTATTTTTAATGGTTGCATTACAATTGTATATAATAATGGGATTCATTATGCCATGTTCATGCATGCACATAACATAATTTGATCAAGCCTTTTCCCCGGTACCTTTCCTTCCTCCTCTCCTACCTCCCCCTGATCTGGTTGTTCTACTGATCTTCTTTCTGTTTTGATGACGATGGTGATGATGATGTTGATGCTGATTTTCCTTCTATGATTAGCAGCATCATCATCGTTAGTTTAGTTTTTTTTTAAACAACACATGGGCCACTGAGCCAAAATTACGAACAGGGAATTTCATCAAGAAATGAGAAATAGGGAAGGCACATAAAGTGTGACAGGAAGATCCAGATTCCTTCCATTGGTTTTGGGATTTCGTTGGATATAAGTATTTCTAACCCTGAACAATTAGCCAGAGTGAAATGAATACTGAATATTCTATGAATAGAAAGATGCTGATTACAACTTGGAAGTTCCATCTAATACTATCTAAACGATGATTATGCTGATAAGCCTGGACAAAAGTGGCTTGATAGACTATTTTCCCATCTTCCCTTCTTGCCAATTTTATTTTAAGAATATCTTTCCCCTTCATTTCTACTTAGCTGTAAACACAGGCTCCTCCTATATAAGGCAAATGTTCAGGGTTATGGACAGAAGAGGAAATTCCTTTAAAAATAGCTTTGTGATAGGACTCCTGCCTCTTGCATGAAATGAACCTTTCTGGGAAATAAAACAGAATGGGTGGGAAATAACATGATAAGGAAGCAGCTCTGCAGTTTTACGTGATTTTAAATCCAGTCTCTTCACCAGAGAAGTTGTTAATGGTTTGTGTGCCCATTTCCCACCATTGCTGTTACTTGTAGTGGGAGGCACCATTAGAAGTCTTGTACAACCCACCAACAGTCACCTCTTAGGTCTTTGGTATGTTCTAGGTCAGCAGAACACTTTAGCATGCCTATCCATACAGGAACTTTTTTGGAGGTATAACAGTGCTCAGGAGGGAAGGAGTCCTATTAAGAAAAATAGTGCCATCAAGCCAGAGATGATTCTGAAGCATTCATTCAGTCTAGTGAACTCCCAGGACTGGAACAACTGGACCCACGGACAGCACAACTCTACTGGCGGTGCTAACACAAAGGGGCTGGGTGGGCACAGAGTGGGCGACTTTACTAATCTCACTCATTTTCAGCTATTTGCAGGTCAAGGTAACGAGAACCCCTAGCAGAGGTTAAGGTTAAACACACTGCTTTCTGCTGACTCTAAAGTTAACCTTAGCATTCTGCTGATAAGTATCAATAGGGTAAAGCTCAAATTCCAGATTAATTTTTTTTTTTTACCTAGAAAGAAATGATTATAGATCATTTCAGGGTGATTTAAACTCTTACACACATTCCTAACACATGCATACATGCACGAACACACACACACACACACACAGGTTTTAGAAGCAATAAAATATTTTATTGAGCTAAAGTCATGGCTATTTCATTTCATTATGAGTAGGATACTTTACAAATAAAATAAATCATTGGCAAATAAAACGCTGCACTTTAATGATCTGAAAACACAGCATCTTTTTACATAGTCACTAGGTATTTTGCCGATCTCACCAATTACTTGTCACACTCTGGCTGGAAAGTCTGAACCATTCCATTCATTTATTAACTCAGTCAGGGAACTGTTTTTAAAACTTTATGAGAATGCTTGTGGTCAAATTCCTTCTTTGCCTTTACCTATGACTAAGTGGAGGGAATGCTTTTCAATCCGTTGCTGGTACAAGCACCTGTCCTGTGTTTTGCAGTGTAACTATACCTACGACACGAATTGGCTTGCATCTTAACACCTTATGGTCA
Source organism: Aplodontia rufa (assembly GCA_004027875.1). NCBI lineage: Eukaryota > Metazoa > Chordata > Mammalia > Rodentia > Aplodontiidae > Aplodontia > Aplodontia rufa. The sequence continues at coordinate 56,447 of PVKS010004034.1, forward strand.
TACTGCCTGAATCTGTCCAGTCTTGCAATAGGGCACTTTGTGACCACAAGTTAAAAATGAATGGTTACAGACCAGACGGCACTGTTGGGTGGTCATGCTGGCGGAGGGGGGTGGGGTAGAAGGAAACACCAAAAGACTGCAGTGCCAGTTTTAATTTTAGATAGGAAAATAGAGTTCATTTCAGTCTACAGCGCATACTAATATACATTGTTTGCACTTCTAAGAATAGCTAATGTTCACCTTAAGGCCCCTGAAAAATGGGGTCGGCACCCCAATGGCTATGCAAGATGGTATATTGGAGAAAACATGGTTAACTCCTAATGCATACATATTTTTGACTAAAGAAGAATGGAATGAATGGAATTAACCTTTGATAATATTTAATTTTTATGGATTAATGTTGATTCCCACTGAATTCCACATGTCGTGTGTCATAATACTCAAGGTGAAGCAAGGGAACATGCTGAGTTTCATCTCTGGAAAGGGTTGGTAGAACCTCTTCTTTCAACATTTACGTGAGTGAACACAAGCAAACTTAAGAGTGCTAAGAAATAAATTATTTCCCTTGAAAAGAAATTTGAAAATGCTGTCCTACGATGAGTTGCTGGTGTGTTGACGATCTAAACAAATCTGGCAAAATGTCTGTCTCCATCCCTCCTCTGTGAAATAATTGAGAAAACCCTTAAAATATGGATTTACATATACTCCTATTCAAAACAAAGCTTGACTTCAGGGAAAACTGTGCCTTTAGAGATTAGCTAGGACAGAACAAAATCATCACCACTGGATATATACATGTATATATGTCATATACACACATATAAGATATATACATATATTGGTTTTTGTTTTTTTTTAAAGAGAGAAGGACACTGAGAGAGAGAGAGAGAGAATCAATTTTTATTTAGTTTTTTATGTGGCCATTGTTGCTCCAACACTTTGTTGTGCATGTGGAGCTGGAGTTCGACCCCATCTCCTTGTCCATGCCAGGTAAGCACCGTAAACTCTGAGCCACCGCTCCAGCCCCAAGCAATATATGTTTAACATATGCATCCAAAATGTGCTTTCCATGAGTTCCCATAACGCTTAGTTATGATACTCAATCTAATATTTAATGATAAACCTTTTGAAGCTACAGTTGAAAAACATTCCATTTCATTTAATAGCCAATGACCTAAAGATACATTGCAAACATGTTCTTCCCTTGATAAACAAGACTAAACGAATCCTTGAAAAAAAACCGGTAGGGTGTGTTTAGGCAAAATATATTCCTTTGATTGTAAACAGTTAGAAATTCACAGTAAAAATTGCGAAAGATCTGAATCAGCTTGTTTTACAACATTATGTATGTGTAGGAGTTTTGTAATATACAGTTACATAAAAGTACAAATGTTTCTAATAGGCCTCAGATTATAGTATTTGCTAAATTTTGTTTCAGTAGTAGAACATGAATGATTACCTTCTCCCTTTCATTATGAGCCAGCAAAGGAAAGAAAAACCAATGAGGTGATATTTTTAACAGCAAATGGCTCCTTTTTTTTTTTTTAATAAAAATAATGTTTTCTGGAAAAACTATAAATTTAACCGCAGAAAGAATTCTAGGCTAAATTTATGGAGATATCATTGCAAAGTTAATATTATGAGCTGTTTCACCAAAGAAGTTAAAAGTAAAATTGCCCAAAACACCTGAAGATGATATTGATATTATAGCATTTTAATTAAAACCAAATCAACAAAATAAGGGAATTCTTTACTACTTTACAATTTCAAATGAGATAGTGACCATAAAAACCATTTGTGACCATGGCAAGGTTCGCTGTTTATCTCACAAAAAATAAAAGATTTTGAACCTAAGGCTGACTTACTCACTTTTCTTTTGCAAAAAGCAAACAATTTAAATTTGCTGACGTTTCTGTGATAAGTAGCTCTCACTTCTATGCTATGGAGCATACACTGTTTAAATACCTAGATAATTTGCATCATCAAGATTAAAGGTGACAATTAAACAATGAGTGAGCAAGTAACTGCTTTATAAAATAAATAACATTGTGTTATGTTTAATGCAATTATTATATCATATTAGGAAAATACTTTGGAAATGTGTGCAACATTATGTGAATTTGCTATAGGAAATGATGTGCTTGTATTATCTATTCAAAATCCCCTAAGCAAAAATTTAAAAATCCGAATACAGCTTTCTAATGTGCTAAATTGAAAAAAAAATAGTTCACAGTAACTTCAAACATCTACGTCCAAAATAAAAAATGCAATTTCCTGGTTTTTTTTTTCTATGTTCTTGATTAGGCAGAATCAACATAATTAAAATGGCCACTCTACCAAAAGTTTTATACAGATTCAATGCAATCCCCATCAAGATACCAATGACATTCTTCACAGATACAGCAAAATCAATTCTCAAATTCATATGGAATAACAGAAAACCCAGAATAGCCAAAACAATACTCAACAAGAAAGAGGAATCAGGAGGCACCCCAATTCCTGACCTGAAATTATACTATAGGGCTATAGTAACAAAAACAGCATGGCACTGGTATCAAAACAGAATTGAAGACCAATGGAACAGAATAAAGATTCTGAGATGAACCCCCATATCTTTAACCATCTGATATTTGATAAAGGAGGCAAAAGCATAGTGTGGAAGAAAGATAGCCTGTTCAACAAATGGTGTTGGACAAACTGGACAGCCATTTGTAGACAACTAAAATTGGATCCCTACCTCTCTCCCTGCACAAAAATAAAAACAAGATGGTTCAGAAATCTGGATATTAAACCAGCAACTTTACAATTGCTCGAAGAAAAGGTAGGATCAACACTTCATGACATAGGGGTCAGCTCCACCTTCCTTAACAAGATACCCATGGCTCAAGCACTAAAGTCAAGAGTAAATGAATGGGACATAATTAAACTAAAAAGCTTTTGCACAGCTAAAGATTTAGTCAAAAATGTTAAGAAAGACCCTGCAGAATGGGAGAAAATATTTGCCTGCTACAACTCGGACAGAGGGCTAATATCTAGAGTATACAAAGAACTCAAAAAAATCAAACACCAAAACCACAAATAATCCAATCAATAAATGGGCTACAGAACTAAATAGAAACTTCTCAATGGAGGAAGTCCAAAAAGCCCTTAAATATATGAGAAAATGCTCTACATCACTAGCAATCAGAGAAATGCAAATCAAAACTTCACAGAGATTCCATCTCACTCCTGTCAGAGTGGCAAAAATGAAGAATACAATCAATGACAGATGCTGGAGGGGCTGTGGGAAAAGAGGAATACTGTCACACTGCTGGTGGGACTGCAAACTGGTACAGCCACTCTGGAAAGCAGTGTGGAGAATCCTCAAAAAATTAGGACTAGAACCACCTTATGACCCAGCTATCCCACTCCTGGGTATTTTCCCTAAAGAGAATCGGAATATAATAGAGACACAGCTTCATCAATGTTTATAGCAGCTCAATTT
>PVKS010004034.1:60030-97917 GCA_004027875.1 Aplodontia rufa
GGAGGGAGGGAGAATGGGGGACTCAATCTAGTGGGGAACCTTTGACTTCCATGAGAAATCCAATTAACGCAGGGGTTAAATAGGGGGAAACATGGAACCATTGAGAACCCAACAGGGGAAACCATGGAATGGCATCGGCCTTGGCTTGCTCTGTCAGTATACATTTATTCTTGATTGTACGCCAATGACTCCCTCCTAAATGTAAGTCTATTTTTTTAACTAATAAAAAATGAATTAAAAAAAGAAGTCAAAGCAGAGATATTTACTAATTAAAATTTCATCAAAATCCTCCAGATAATTTTTAGACTGTGTGGAAAATTTTGTATCATGACTTAGTAAAAAAATCTTTCATTTTCCCCTTTCAAGTAAAATGCCTTTTTCTGTGTTGATGGCCTTTAAAATCAAGTAGAGAAGTGAACTGAAGTTTGAGTAAGGGTGCTGTCTCTTGTTGTATCTCTTAAGTATTTCATATATTTTGATTATGCTATAAATGATTTTTAAAATTATTAATTGAGAGTACACAGAAATATAATTTTAAACATATTCTGCTACAGCTATTTCCTTAAGTATACTAAATTAAGATCTGTAAAGAAAGGAAAAAATGTTTTTTTGGCATTACCAAAAAATAAACTCAAGCTTAAAACTAGATGTTTTCCATGTTTGATTATTTTACATACAAATGATGTGGAATAGTGGTTCTCAACTGGGATGGTTATGTTTTCTAGGGGACACAGGGCCTAGAGCTGTTTTCTGGCTGTCAACAACTGGGGAATGCACTAGTTGTTTTCATGAATTTTTATAAATGTACAAAATTCAAGAAATTTAATACCAAATTATAGATTAGAAATGAAGTTCATGAAACTAATTACCTATTTGTTGTAGGTACAAAAAGACTGAATTTAGGAACATAGCTAAAGATTTTTTGTTATTGGGATCCTTCTCTCTATTTTGGTCAATATTCACAAAGCTGCTGTGAAGAAAAACACAATATTAGTATTTGTTAATCCACATTCTTCTTCCAGAATAAACAATTAAATAAAAAAGTATATCCAACAACTTCAGTTTTAAATGCTACAACATATCTTCCTTTCTTTAGTGCAGTTTTTGGATTAAAACTGATATTCTGTCAAACTTCTATTTCCTTTCTTTTCTGTAATATCTAGACTCTCAGATGAATCATAAATCATGATTTTGGAATATTGTTTCATGGCTAAAATTAAAAGGCAAAGGGCATTTAAATACAGAAACACACACACACACACACACACATGCATCTTCTTAGGCTGCCTAATCAAGGCCAAGAAGATAGTTTCCCAAGCGTGTTCTTAAAACTGAGAAAAAAACTTCTATCAAAAGAGAAAAATTGAGCTGGAGCAGTGGCTTGGCAGTTATGGCGCTTGCTTGGCATGTGCAAGGACACGGGTTCAAACCCTAGCACCCACGTACACAACTAAGTGTCAGAGCAATGAAAGTCATGTGAAAATCTCAATAAAAGTTATTTCTCTCTTTCACTGTCCTTCTCTCTTTAAAAAAAAAAAAGAGAGAAAAATTAATTGCCTAAATACATTATTTACAGCTTAAGTTGGGAAAATGGCATTTGTGATGTCACTATCAATAATATTCAATTTACTGTATTTTAGTTAATGCTAAAGAACAAGAAGAAGGTTAAAGATTATGAAGATCAAAGAACGGTCAATGATGGTGTTGGTTTTCCTATCTTTACTTTTCCAAAAGCCACTAAGCCCCAGGAAAACCAAAACCTTGAAAAAAAAGTGGCGTGGGTGGGGGAAGGACATATCAAGGATGCTCTCTAGCTGAGTAGAGACTTGATCTATACTGACACATGCACATGCATCTGTGAATATCAGTCTGTCTATCCTCTAAATGCGTAAATAGATATATTTATAAAGAGTCATCTCAAGATTTTTTACAATCTATGCAGTCTTAATTTCCATTGTTGTCTATAATTTTCCCCATTAAAATCATACATTTTCAGGAAAACTATCGGATATGCCACTTCAATTAGAGACCAATAAAGTCAAGATGAGATCTAGATGTTGATGAGAGAGCTAAACTCATTCCCTGGCAGAGGACTTCTACTCATCAGTCTCTCTGACAACAGAATTAAAGGTTATCTAAAATTAAAGAATATGGTATTGCTCATAAATAGAAAAAAATAACAAAATCTCATAGATGTTAAATATGGTATGGCAAGTCTAGGCAATAAAATAAAATCAAGTAGGTGCTTTCAAATGCTGAGAAAGGAGTTACTAACTGTTAGCAACTTGGGAGTGTTGGGGAGTAGGGAGGAAGCATTTTTTCTTCTTTCTGGTTTATAGTTCAATGCGACAGGAACAATGGCAGGAAGGAATTGCAAACTTGCCATCCACCTGTCATTACCGATAGTAATTTTCTTGGCTTTATTCTCTTTTCTCACAATTGACAAAATAGCAAATTCTTTTTTCTTTTTTAAAGAGAGAGGGACAGTGAAGAGAGGGAGAGAGGGAGAGAGAGAGAATCAGTTATTATTTAGTTTTTCATGTGGCTTTCGTTGCTATGAAGACATCACTGTGTACGTGGTCCTGGGGTTTGAACTCCCGTACTCACGCGTGCCAGCACTGTAATGGCTGAGCCACTGCTCCACCCCCCAAAATGACATATTCTAATCTGTTCTCTCTCTGTTCTCGAGATGAGCATTTTTCTCCAATTTTGAGTATTTTTAACACTATTTTAGAAAGCCCAAAATATCCATTAAAGGAGAAGGGCAAAGTTTAGAGCATTCAAATTCAATGATAATGATTATAATATTTATCAGAAGTAAACTTCAGAAGAAGAAATAAATCAAAATGCATTTAGCCTAATAAATCATAAAATTGGGACATAAGGAAAAAGTAACAGTAGAAATTAATCTTTGATAGGGATCCATATTCCCCACACTTTTTTTTTGCAAATTCATTTACTATGTTAAATCAGTTTTGGGAATTTTCACTTTTGGCTTTGGAAAGAAGAAAATTGATATTTTGGTATTACAAGCCTGGTGGCTTTTTCATGTTATTGATATCTGGTGGCTGAACAGAACCACTTTAGGTTTCCACTTAGAGAGACTTCATAGTTGAAGGTGTATTTCAGCATACTTCGGAGAAATTATTTCATGCCCTCATTATCTGCAGCATGAAAACCTAAAGCATTTGTATTTCTTGCTGCTTTTAAATCTCCTTCTCTGGTTTGACCTTCTTCACAGAAGCCTGAAAGCATATGGTTGTTCTAGGTCATTTCATCTGTAGGAACAGAATGCAAATTTCAAATGCATAAAGTTTCCATTTTCTCCTTCTTCAGACTTATAACTATGAAACAACTAAATAGTGGTGAAACAGGACAGAGAAGGAGAATGGTATCTTCTGCACGAAACTTTTAAGATAATTATTGATTTGTTTCTACAATCCTCAATGGTCATGATATTGGCAGCTAAAAAATAGCTAATTATGTTTTATCTGTGTATTAGACTTGTAACATAAAAGTACCCCACCAGGATTTGGGGGGAGGGAAATGCCCCACTTTTTTTCTTGTTCCCTATAATTGAAACTATTTGTTATAGCATGCTAACTATAAAATAGGAGTACACAGTTGGCTGGCACTAATTTGAAAACAAAAGAAATCCCCAAACTGAGGAGGAGTAGAGGCTTTTTTCTAAATTTACATGGAGTCTTGGCAAGTGAACAATAGTCCAGTCCTATATATTTTATATGTCAGCATTCTAAAATGAAGTTTTAACAGAACTCACATGTTGAATGCTGGCAAACTGAAACTGCTCAACAACAGGGTTAAATAAATCATAACCAGGACTTGAAAGCGGTGTGGACAAGGCATTCGTAGGCCGAGCTGGCGCGGTCACTGATAGACAAGAAATAGCTATCGCTTCCAGTTGAAACAAATTGTGGTGTAAATATGTGAACACTCCATGGAGAATTTCAGCTAATATTACGAAAACCTCCATTCCCGTTAAACAACAATCTAAATGGCATTCTTTATATCAAGAAGACCAGTCAGCCACGGCAGCCACTAACATTCCATGGTTGCCTCTATCCCTCTGTATCCCTGATCCTCCCCCTGCACACACAACCCAATAGCACTCTGTTTTTCTTTGGATCACTTGGTAATTGCGGCTTCCTTTGCAGAACTTAACTTCCACCAGGGCAGGTATGGTGCGGGCACTGTGTATCACTGCGTTTAGTGTCCAGGATAATGTCTGAAATCCGTGAATGAATGGATTCATGCTTGTTTGTCTCCTAGTACCTCTTCTGATTTATGAGGTTTGACACTCATATTACCAAAGAGGATTGATTTAGAAAACATTAAATTCTGATAGTATAATATCAAAATATGTGAGAGAGACGAAATGGATGAGAAATGATGGTCTGCGCAGTATTATTAGCAGCGCCCGTGTGTTCTCTAGTGGCTTTCTTAGAATAGTTCCAAGAACTTCAAACATGCCTTTAATCCTCATGTTATCTCTGTGATACGTGAAGCATTTTCAATATCACCATAGAACAGCTTGGGAGGCTGTCAGGTCCAAAAGGCAGAAGTCCAGAAATGTTTTCCATTTGACTAAATGTTCATTTCTAGTTTTGGCCTTCGCTCATTTTCATTTGATCTAATCCAAGATGGCTTTGCTCAAGGGCACCGTTTAAAATTTTTATTTGGATAGCTCTCCATTTGGCATTGTCTGGAGTTGAGACTGTGTGCTTTCTTTCTGAATCTTCACATTTCAAGAAGAGATGTGTAATGCAGTGGGAGTTTAATAACATGAATATTAATTTATTGCTCTTTAGTCTCACTTGGAGAAAAGGTGAGACTTTCAATAAAAATTCTTCATGATAACATCAGCCTTAAATGTGCCATGCATGATAATGAATTTCTAAGCACTGAGAAAACACAATTTTGCTCAGGAAATATTAATGGATGCCTATACCTCAGTAAAGCAAAATGGTTGCATAGGGGCAGCGTGTGCAAACACCTCCTTGGACACCATTCACATCTACGATGCACCTGAACTCCGGAAAAGCACAAATACCAACATGCCCTTCTCTACCTTCCAAACAGGTCGGAGAACTACGTCTCCCTGAATTTATCAGGACTCCTCCGAATTTTAGCAAATATATAAATTACGGAATCTTGGGAAGATGTTAGAAAATTCTTGGTATTAAATCCAAGGGCATATGATTTTACGAGACAGGACATTTTAAAAAACTAATAAAATTAACTTGGTTTCTCCCATGAATCAAATATGAAACTTGAGTGATGAGAAACCCTATAGTATATTCCTTTTTCCTCCTTGACTCCTCCTTAATAATGAAATTTCATTTTTTTAGGAGTCTTAGCTTTGTCTGCAGTAAGATCCCAGCTGTGCAATAAAACCTCACACCAATGTTTAATAAGAATTTGGTAATTGTAATGCATTTTCAATAAGTACTTTTTTGTTTATTTCTCTTCATAAGATGTAATCTGAGTCAAATATCTTTGAGTTTCTTTTACTGCTCTAAACGAAGATTTCAGCTATGGTAAAGAACAACTTTTAAACTGATACAGGAAGTGAGAGATAATTTTAATGGCTAGGGATCTTCAGAAGGTGAAAGGGAATGGAAAATATGACAATGAGGATCCTTCTGGATCCATGCAGGGCAGCCTGAAAGGATCCATTTGATGGTTTTGCATTATTCTAATGTGCTTTAGGAAAGTCACTCTCAATTTCCAGGGTCCTGATGGCAGCTTTCAAGGTAGCTCTCCTGTTTGCTTTCTTTGATGGACTCTGAAGCTCTGTGTTGTGAAGTCGGCCTGTGGCCTGGGGATTGTTTGTACTTTGGGTTTCTCTTATCACCGGTGGAACTGGCAGGTTGTCAAGAGTCACTGAAGAGCCCTTTTTTCTGTAGCAGCTGAGAAGACTAGATGCAATGGTCCTGCCAGACACACTCCTGTCCAGGCCATGTTTTTAATTCAGGAACATGGAAAGACCCCCTCCTGGAGAAAGGTGTAAGGAGACAAACCATTTGCCACTTCCGAGGGGGGAAGATTGGATTCCTTTGTGCTCTTATCTTCATCTGCTTCCAACTTTACTGATTTGCTGCTGCTGTGTTCCAGAGGAGGTAAAAAGGAGAGGAGAAAAGGATGGATTTAAGTGCTTGCATATTTGAGTGACAACATATGGGTCACTCAGTTGGTCACAACAGTGAGATGACTTTGATAACAGCTGTGGTTCATGATTGGGGGAGATTCATATTGTCATGCGCAACACCACAAAGTACACATGGCACTTGTTCAATTACACAACTGAGTCTTGGAAGAGTGCAAACACCACAAATGCCTCTTGTAATTTGTTCATTCATTCAACAAATAAAATCTATGTGTGCTACCATGTGCCAGGCGCTGTTCTAAGCATAATATTATAGCACTGAACAAAACAGCACCCCATCCCTGCCCTGTGGAAACACACATGCTGACAGAGCCCGAATTCTGCATTCTCTATACTCTTACCATACTGTAAAACCATTAGATCATTTTCCCAAGTGTCTTAACAAATAAACTATTTTCAATGAAAGTACTTCATATGGGAAAATTTTCTACCTTAGTGCCAGGCTGAGTCTGAATTTAATACCACCTAAGGGAAAAAATAAACTTTAATCAAAGGGCTAGAAAATATATTACCATATATGCATACTTTAAAACAAATTAACCACTGTAGTACTTTTGAAGAAGAGACACAATTCAAGGAAAATTTGCTATCCGCATTTGACTGAATTCTACATTGATTACAAGATATTGAATACCCAGTCTTAGAAGCCATATGAATTTTCCAATTGTATTCTATTTCATTACCTAGGGCCTGTGCACAAGCCCACTGACGTAATCTATTTTCCTGCTCAACTCTACAAAGGTCTACAGCTTATTCCCCAGTATGCTCACTGAAGGGCCACTGGAGTCAATGAGCTGCTAGGCAGGGCACTCATGTACAGGCACAGGCTCGGCAGCAGCCTGCAGAAGTGCTGGGGACGCTGCCTCCATCCCCTCACACCGTTTCATAGAAAGTCTTCCTAGACGATTTTTCCAACTACAACCTCTCCCTGCTCCAGTTCTCCCGTTCACTGAGCCTCGGTGAACCCTCTCATACCACTCTCCTCCAATTGCTTTCCTACTCCAGCTGCTGCCTTGAGACCCAGCATCCTTTCCTTGCTAGGCTTCTAAGACCTTCGTGCTCGGGCCCCAACCCAATTTAGTAACACTCACAATGACGAAGTTAACAACAACACTTCGTATTCTGTTATAAATTATTTTACAGAGGATCTCATTTGATGCTCACACTTAAGAAGGGTCCAGATGGTAAAATTATTCCTATGTGACAGAGGGCTACGTTGAATTTGAGAAAGTACATGTGATTAGCTCTAAGCAGCCCAGGTGGAGGAGGCAGGGCTAAAGTCCAGTTCTGAATTCCGATCCACTTCTCTAGTTACTGTTTCTTTTCAAGATGCACTCTTTGCTCCAACTGGCTCAATCCATTTTCACCTCTTCCACCAGCCACAGTCCCCCCAGTGGCCGTGTTCTTATAGCCCACTTTGCCTCATCCCTTCATGCGGTTGAACTCACGGGTGCTCCGCAGCCTGCCTAAGGGTGCTTTCCTTCTTCTACTCTTCCCATGACTCCAGCACACAGGTGCCTTTTCCTTTTCTGAAATATTTTTCTTAGCAATGGTTTAGACCAGAGTTCCTCAACCTCAGGACTACAGACATTTTTTCATCAAGTAATTCTTTATTGTGGGGACTATCCTGTGCATGATAGGACATTTAGCAGCATCCTGTCCTCTACCCAACGGATACAGTAGTGCTCCCAGCTGTGTAACCAAAAATGTCTTGACATTGTTAATATCCCGCAGGAATAAAACCTTTGGTTTAATTTGGTTTAATGAGTTGAGTAACATGGACATGATAATTGAAACTTTGGGCAGAAGATCTGTACTGTGTTTGCATCCTTGAAGGTGCTGTGCTCCTAAGGCAGAACTCAGTGCGGGTTATGTACTCCAACCCCCAACTCCCATTTCAAACCAGAGTCACAGTCACATCTTAACACATCCGGCTGATTTGGAGCTGTGCATCACAGGAACAAGAACTTAGATTATGAACTTTTGAAGAAATGGCTAAAATGGTGCTTGACTTTCTGCCAGTGTGGCTCAATAGCCACATGTCTCTAGAGGCTACCAGATATTCTATTTTCCCCCACTAGGCCACGAGCATCTTGAGATGGTAACAACCACTGTGTCACATTAATTCAATATTTTGAAACAAAAATTGTCCCTTAAATGAATTATCCTGATTTTCTGGGGTAAAAAGTTTGGGTTCTCTTTGACACCTTTTAATTTTCATTTTGAAACCATTTTAGCCCTTACATGAAATATAGGAAACATGAAAGAAATCAGTCTCCTACTCTGAATGAATTCCTGCCTGCTTGTAGATACTAAGACATACATACTTGAAATAATGAAAAAAATTGATATAGAATGATTAAGTAACATGTTACCAACTAGAAAATTTCAAAATTAAACACTTGATAGAAAAATAGGTTCTTCAACAAACGGTATTGGAAAGTCACAATGACATTGGACCCTTACCTCACATTGGGTAAAATACTGAACTAAAAATAATCAAAGACCTACATTTAAGAGCTGAAACTGTAACACTCCTAGGAGAATTCACAAATGCAAATCTCCATGGCCTTGGATTCAGCAATGGGATCCTAGAAATGGATCAAAAGCATAAGCAATAAAAGAAAAATTAGATAAACTGGCCTAAATCAAAATAAAAAAGATTAGTCCAACAAAGGAGGGTACTGAAAATGTAGAGACAACCCACAGAATGTAAGAAAATATTTGGAAATCAACAGACATTTATCAGGAGATTAACAAGTAACCAACATACAGGAAAAGATGTTCAAGGGCATTAACCATCAAGGAAATGCAAATCAAAACTACAATGACTAATAAATCTGTATCTACTAGGATAATTAAAACAACAAGCAAAATAGCAAATGTTGGTGAGAATACAGAGAAATTAGCTCATGCAATTGCTAGTGGAAATGTAAAAATGGTGAGGCCTTTTAAAAACAGCTTGTCAGTTTCTTTTTTTTTTTTTTTAAGAGGGACAGTGAGAGAGAGAGAAAGAATCAATTTTACTTAGTTTTGTTCACGTGGCTTTCATTGCTCTGAGATTGCTCTGAGACTTCGTTGTGTACGTGGTGCTGGGGTTTGAACTCGCGTACTCACGCATGCCAGGGGAGCGCTGTAACTGCTGAGCCACCACTCCAGCCCCAGTTTGTCAGTTTCTTAATAAGTTAAATATGTAGTCACCTTATGCAACAATGCCACTCCTCATTTTATATATCCAAAAGAACTGAAAGTGGGCGTGCCAACAAAAACTGGTGTACAAGTATTCACAGCAGCTTTATTCACAGGAGCTAAAAAGTGGAAACACCTCAAATGCCATTGATGGACGGATAGATAAATACAATGTAGTATGACCACACCATGGACTATTGCTCAGGTGTGAAAAGGGATGAAGTATTGATATAGATACTGTAACATGGAAGAATTAAGAACCTTATGCTATGTAAAATACGTAAAAGGCCACAGGTATAATTCTACTTATAGGACATATCCAGAATGAGTAAACCCATAGAGACAGAAAGCAGCGTGGTGATTTATAGGGGCTGGAAAGAGAAGGGAGTGAGGGAGTGGGGAGTGACTTAAATGGGTAGGGGGACTTCCTTGTGGGATGACTGAAATGTTCTGGAACTAAATAATGGTGATGATTGCACAACATTGTGAATATACTAAACGCCTCTGAATCATACATTTTATTTTAATATTTTATTTTATTTTAGAAAGAGGGGACAGTGAGAGACAGAGAGAAGCAATTTTTATGTAGTTTTTCATGTGACTTTCATTCCTCAGACGCTTCATTGTGTACGTGGTGCTGGGTTTGAACTCGTGTCCTTGCGCATGCCAGGCAAGCACTATAACCGCCAAGCCACCACTCCAGCCCCTCAATCATACATTTTAAAATGGCAAATTCTATGTTATATGCATTTTGTTATGTGCGTTTGTAATAAAAAACACTGAATGATAGGAAGGGGAAGGAAGGGAATCAGTGAGGATAGAAACCTGAGCAGAACTGTTTACATCCCAAGCGGGTTTCAGGTAGAATTGCTCATGAATGTCTCTGTATATGATATAGTTTTGATCAACTCAAGAATTCATTTAAAGCACAGAATATATTTCCATCAGAGACCAAATGTTTCCAAGCTATTAAATATGATGACCAATAAGAGAACACAAAAGATGGAACATTATGTTTTTTGGAAATTGGTATGAAACACAATTTTTTTTTGGTCTTTGAAACAAATAGTCCTTGGTGTCAGCCACAGCTCATCCATTTTTATAATATTTATTTTGCACATGCTACGTTCCTGTGGAGCAGAGGGGACACAAAGTACTTACTTTCTTCTCTATTCAACATGAAACGTCATTAGTTTAGAAACCGAGTATGTGCAATTTATCTTTGATTGGGTATAACATTAACATGCAACCTGAACTACAGAGTTGATGCAGGAATTGTGCACATGGAGATCAATAGCCTTGGGAGCTGTGCCTGGTGCCCTGCAAGGGAGGCTCAGTGACAGTCATGCAGCCAGACTGTCAACGAGACAGGCTGTGGCTTGAGTGATGAAACACAGCCCCACATAAGAGGGTGCTAGGTGACTGCATTTTAAACTTCACGGTAGAATTTTGCTAAGCCAGTGCTAAAGGTTATTCCAGAGCACAGGAAGGTAAAGTCTCTATCTTTTGAGTCTTGGATTCTTCATCACTTTAAACTCCTTGTTTGTTTTCAGCCCTAAACTAAGGTCACCACCTTTCACAAAGTTTCCCCCTACAAACTAAACAAACGCTGTGGAGTCACCTCCATGGGGTATGTTAGACACCACTGACCCAGATGACTGCTACTGCTAGGTCACCCAAATAAAGACATCTAGACAGGGAAAACATCTTAAAACTGGCTGACAACCAGAATCCTCACCCAGGGATCCATTTTACTCAATGGGAAAAACTGCTTTCTAAGGTTTCATATTGCTCAAGGTCAAAGCAAGTACTGCCAAGTGAGAAGTTAAGCTAAGAGAGAACAAAGAAGATTGAAATTCTGATGTCTAAGAAAGCCTTTGTGGAGTTTTCATCAGTTAATGTTTATTTGGCAACCTTCGGTGTTCACGGTATAAGTGCAATAGAACTTATTACAGAGTTCTAACAATAGATTACATCGAGAAATTTAGGGCCACCCTCAAACGTGTTTTTATTAAATCTCTTAAGCACCTACTCTTGCTGTGATAAATGAAAAAAAAGGGGGGGGATAGAGAAAGCCCACATCTTAAATCCCTTCCAGCTACAGTGAGAAAATTAAACCTTAAAAGGTGGTTAGTGTAGATTATTCTATTTTGGATTTTGAGCTATCATGCTAAAAGTGTTTGAGACAGGAAAATTATATTCCATTTTAGTAATTTCTTGAATCCGATTTTTAAAAAAATGTAGGTTAGACACGTCCTTTAAAAAGTTTTTGCTTCTGCTTTTCCCCTGGGATCTTGCCATCTGATTGCTTCTCAGAAATTCAAACTTCTAATGTGCTAAAATTTCAAAGCTGTCTCTCTCAAATCTGAGCGGCATCTTGCGATTTCGGAACTCGTGATTCTTGCCATCATTTCCCTGTAGATCTGTTGCTTGTTCCCCTGCGATTTTACTGCTCTTCCCCTTTGTTCTGTTTTCCAGGCACTAACTCCTCCTTCCATGACACCAAGAGGAGTTCAGGATCTGCAATCAAACTATGCTGGTGAAAACCCAATTACTTGTTGTGTGACCTTCAACAATCTTAAATATTTGTGCCTCAATTTCTTCCTCTGCAGAATGGATAACACTACAGATTTGTTAAAGGATAATGTGAAATACTATGTGTATACATACACAATACACATATGCATATACGTATATATATGCACATACATAAATCATTTATTATGGCGTATCATGAATAGCAGAAGCCCTATAAAAATTGCTTTCTTGGTCCATCAGACTAGAACTGCCTCTGCTCCACCCCAATTCCCTCAGTTGGTACAAATATCTTTTTCTTTCTTTTTTTTTGTACTGAGAATTAAATCAAGGGGCACTTGATCACTGAGTCACATCCCCAGCCCTTATTTTTTTTTTTTTTTTAATTTTGGGACAGGGTCTCACTAAGTTGCTTCAGGCCGCACTAAGTTGCTCAGGCTGGCCTTGAACTTGTGATTCTCCTGCCTTAGCCTCCTGAGCTACTGGGATTACAGGCATGAACCACCATGCCCAGCAAACTCCTGGAATTTTTTTTTTCATTTTTGTTGCACTGGGAATTGAACCCAGGGTCCTGTGCATGCTAGGTTAGCACTGTACCGCTGAACAACACCTCCAGCCCCGGTACAAATATCTTATGTAGTTTTTCTGTACATAATCTACAGAGAACATTATTCAAAGGACATTAGTGCTCACTTTCAAGAACCCATGACTCTGTTTACCTCTGTGAAGACTTGCTTTTTGTATTAAGCTTGATTTAGATCATCTCCTTGCTATTATTTTGAAAGGGAACAAGGACTACAAACTCTAGAACAACTGACCACCAAGGATATACCTTAAATATGGTAAAAAGAGTATACATAAAACTAATCTTAGTTTAACTTCATGCTCCAAAAAAAACTATAAACATTAATTGGTATAGAAACATTCCTTTGTGCACATTTTTGCAAAGGAAATTTTTAAAAAGAATTACTCAGTTGGCTAACACCATTGGAATGTCAACGTTCAATAAATAACAAGCACTCCATTTTATTGGTCTGTTAGGAAAAAAAATATATATATACACATATATATACATACATATAAAAGTCGAGCAAAATAATTTGAAGAATTTATTTTAGCTTTAAGGTCTTTAAGACGTGCTTTCAGTATTCCTGCTTTCATACAGTTTTTAATTTTTCACTGGTTAATATGTTTCAGTAAAAGGTGGAGAGTTTTATATTACACACTAAAACAGAAACAAATCAAAATATTTCCTAAAAATGCGAAGAATGTCTGAAACTAACTCTAATAAAAAGAAAATATATTTAAGAATACCTGTAAGAAGCTGCTTTTTTTTTTCTTTTTCATCTGTAATACCTTGAATTGCCATGATCAAATTATGTAAGCTTTGGAATGACTATAGCTTCTGTGGGCTTAAAATAAATGCAATAAATATACAAAAAAATCGGACACACAAAAGCCAACTTTTTAAATTAAGTAAACCAAGTATTTTGATCATAAGAAGGTAGCTTGGTAGAGGTGAATAGAAAAACAACTGCTCATTTACACTTGCAAGGCTGCCAAAACTCTTTGGAAAAATAAAATAAATGAAAATTGCTTGATACATAAAACAATCATAAAGCTTTTATAAAAATAGTGGCGGTATTGGTTGTTTGAGACATGTAAACTTTGACCAGAGTTGATTTTCCAGAGGATCCTGTTGCTCGGGAGCAGATTTTAGTCCTGTTGATTAAGAGCCCCTCTATGAAATGAAAGATTATGAAACTTTATTAATTTCTTTGCTGCTTGGCTGTGAGGAGAAAATAAAGTTCTTTGCAAAATGAGAACAAGTACAGTAAACTTGTCTGTTACAGAAAGACTTGAAAGTCAGGCAGCATCTGACAGCTATAAATGCCAGGGACATTAATTTCAGAACAATATACTTGATTGTTTATGAGCAAGGACAGGCCCAGACAGTTTTTAACGTGCATATCCCCGTCCTGCAGGACTTGGATGTGTGTGTTTGGGGGAGGTGGAGGTTAAAGAAGTGGTCAAAGGCGGACTCTATTTTGGGAAGGTTCTGATGTATTTTTCCTGCACTGCCCACTTCCTTCCTCAAGGAGCTACTTCCTCTTCAACCATTTCCCTCCCTGGGCAATATAAGCACAGGACAGCATGCGCAGTGAGGGTTAGATACAGGCAAAATCAACAGAGGTAAGTGCCTACAAGTTTTTTTTCTCTTGCTCTTGTCCTGAGTGTAGCTATTCCTCCAAAAGTCAGAGACCAAGTTACTTATCCTACAATAGTAAGTTAGCCACCCAACTCAAAATGGGGAAAAAAAAATTGTAGAAAGCTGGCAGCTTCCCAAATAATTTTCTAGATACTTAAAGAATTTGAGCTCTAAGATGGGGGACACAGCCATTTTTTTTTCTTTGCTGGGCTTTCAGTGAGTTTTCCTATCTACACCAGGAAATGAAAGGCCAATCGGAAGAATTCTTGGAGAGTCCATCCACTTTATCACAACTGATCAAAGTCTGTTGCATAAAGTGGAAATGTCCGATCCTTCTATGCCTTAGTACAACTTTAAGTAGGAAGCTGATATTCTTATGTAAAGGTGGGGGTTCTGCCTTTTTTAAAAAAAATAATGATACTTCTTTTTTAAAAGTGGCTCTTAATGACGGCAAATTTGCTTTGGATTCTGAAGTAGTAGCGGGACACTTTGAAAAGGTTTCATTCTCCTGGCTCCAACCAATGCTATTATCACATCTCCATCTGGAGACTTCCCAGTGAAGTCAAGGGATTGGTCAGAGATCAGGAAAGAATGTAAACAGCCAGTCTGTACCTAAAACCTGGGCAAACATCTCCTTCACCGCCTTCTCCCTGCGCAGGTGTTTTTGGCTTCACCACCTGTTAGAAGGGCACTAAGAGTTCTAAGTGGAACTTGTGGCACGTGGGAGAAGCAGATGCCCACATCCAAGACTCAATTTTTCTCCTCTTCTCTCATAGCTGAGTAATTTCATTTTCAAAAATTGTTCCACCTTAATACAGTTTTAAGTTCGTATTTTGAGTTTTCTATAGGAAATTAGAGGTACTTTTGCATGTACTTTCTAAATGCTGTGTATTTTATATTTTATTTCAGGTGGAGACAGAGAGATTAATGCTGCAGACATGATAAATAAAATGTGACATAAGCCATTATGTAGCAGTTTGCAGAGATCCGTTCTGTTGTTTAATTTGGCATTAATAAACAGCTGGTAGACCGATTGAAGTTGACTTAGAAAATGTTCTTTCCTGGGGTTGGAGCAGTGGCTCCGTGGTTATGGCGCTTGCCCAGCATGCATGAGTACACAGGTTCAAACCCCAGCACCCACATACACAACTAAGTTTCAGCAATGAAAGCCATGTGAAAAACTCAATAAATATTTGATTCTCTCTCTCTCTCTCTCTCTCTCTCTCAGTCCTTCTCTCTTAAAAAAAAAAAGAAGAAGAAATAATGTGTTCTTTCCTTTAGTTGGCCACATGGTCAGCTTACATGGTCTGCCTCAGAACTTAAGTGCTGACTGTGTGAACTTCTCTTTCTAGGTCTTTTGGGTATATGCTGATGGTATCTTCTGGCACTACCAAAAGTCTGGCAATCATGACTCCTGGATTTTCCCTGGTGATCTATATGCACAATATTCTCCATTAGCAGAACATATATCCTGAAATTTGCTTTAGAAAGCATTTTCCTCTTTAGAGGGAGTGGAGCCCACTCTGGCTTTCTGTCACTCATAGAACTGAGTTCCAGAGATTCTGAATGGTTTGGGGAGTCCTAGAAAATGCTACAACTTTGATCTGAAGGAAGATTCTTGTCTATGTTAGTATATTATTTTGGGAATAGATTTGATGGGTTCAGTAGTTCAAATCAAAGTTTTGGATACAGAATAAATCATAACTACCATAGACTAATATCGTGAGGAGACTAATTTCCAGGAACCACCTTGACAAAAAATTTGAGACAAATGAACAATAGCTCATTATTAATGTGTAGACCAGAGGAAGTGGGGAGCAGGACTCATCACTGAACTTATTCTGAATTCTTTGATTGATTTAATGATAACATTAATAAAAGTGACCTCCCCTATTACATACATCATGTTACCTAGTACCAAAGGGAATAGCATCACTGACTCATTATTGCCTACTTCTCTCTTGTATAGATGCCAAGAGATCACATCATTTATCTCCCATAAGTTAAGCCAATTTCAGATAATCTCAGAGATCATTCAGAAAAATCCTCTATGAGATCAGATCAGGAATCTTAGTGTACTTTCTAGATGTGGGGATTAGGGTTCTGAGAGGTTTAAGTTAGTGGCAAAGAGCATACATTATTGTATCGAACAAATGCCTCATTGTTAGATAAAGACTCAAGATATTGGGGCTGGAGTGGTGACTCGGTGTTTATGGCGCTTGCCCGATATGCACAAGTACACAGGTTCAAATCCCAGCACCCACGTACACATCTAAAGTGTCAAAGCAACGAAAGTCATGTGAAAAACTCAATAAAAATTGATTCTCTCTCTCTCTCTCACTGTTGTTCTCTTAAAGAAAAAGACTCAAGGTATTGTCTCTATGGTCATACCGAGTTCTCCAACATTAAAGTTACTTTTCAGGAGGACAGTCTTGCGTGCTGTAAGACAGGACAAAAGATGAATGAAGTTTTCTTAATGCTTGATACCAGGCAGTGATAACTGTGGCCAGTTTATCATGAAACAGGCAATTGTTTAACTTTACATCTCACATTTAGGTCTTTTATACCAATAGATAAACTGTAGAAGAAATCATTTACATAACTGATTTGGTGATCTTTGTATTTAATTAAAGTTGGACTTGGATACTTTCTATTTATATAGCTAATCTTTAGGCTGAATTTGGTCTTAAATATGACAATATACTGTTATGGTTTAGAGAGGAGGTGTCCTCAAAAGTTCATGTGTGAGACAAAGCAAGAAAGTTCAGAAGTGAAATGACTGGGTTTTGAAAGCCTTAATCTAATTGGTGAATTAATCCATAGGTAGGGATTAACTGGGTGGTAACTGTAGGCAGGCAGGGTGTGGCTGGAGAAGGTGGATCATTAGGGGGTTTGCCTTTGGGGTATATATTTTGTCCCTGGTGAAGGGA
The DNA here is from genome assembly GCA_004027875.1 of Aplodontia rufa. Lineage (NCBI taxonomy): Eukaryota > Metazoa > Chordata > Mammalia > Rodentia > Aplodontiidae > Aplodontia > Aplodontia rufa. The sequence goes on from PVKS010004034.1 coordinate 77,081, forward strand.
GTCTCTCTCTCACTCCCTCTCTCTCTCTTTCTCTCCCCATCTCTCCCCCTCTCTCCGTCCTGATTGTCATGTCCTGAGCTGTTTTCCTCTACTGTGCCCTTCCATCATGGTGTTTTGATGTATATGGGACCAGGTCAATGCAGCTGGCCATCTATGGCCTGAGACCCCTGAAACTGTGAGTGCCAAATAAACTTCTCCTTCTGTAAAATTGTTCTTGTCAGATCTTTTGGTCACAGTGGCAAACAAAACAAAACAAAACAAACAAAAAAAACTGATTAAAACATGTACTTCACTGACTATCTCTAGCTCCTTGTCCCCCTAATCTCTATTTTTCCCATTAATAATGGGATAAATGAGATAGCTACAACATTTCACAGAAAATGAACCTATAAGAGATTATATATATCAGGATAAACTATATATATATATACAAACATAAGTAATATTATAACCAGACTGAAGTGATGATAGTAACCATATTTACTAAGCTCTCATTTCAATGTTATTACTAGGATTTTTTTTTTTTTTGGGAGGCAGGGGTGGGGGTGTTATATATTTGGCAAAGAGGGTTTTGAAATTCACTTTATTTCCTCCACTGTGACTCATGATTTTTTTTAAATGAGCTTCCTGTTCATAAAAACAGGGAATACAGATTACTAGGGAAGATCTCAATAAAATTAAAAGGAGTGAGAGATTTTACAGATTATAGATTGGGTAAACAATTTGTACCTGGAAGATATGCAGAGTTCATAACTCAGTTGTAAAAAAATAAGTTAGTTAAAAGTGGACAAAGGAGCCAGGAGCTGTGTGGCATGTCTGCAGTTCCAACAACTCAGGAAGCTAAGGCAAGAGGATCACAAGTTTGAGGTCTGCTTGAGCAACTTAGCAAGACCTTGTTTCAAAATAAAAATTAAAAATGGCTAGGAGTGCAGTTCAGTGGATAAAATCCCCAATAGTTCCAGAAAAAAATAAAAAACAAAAACAAAAACAAATAAAAGAAAAAAGTGGACAAAGGATGAGGACAGACATTTCATCAGGGAAAACACACAAATAATCAATGAGCAATAAAAAGATGCTCAATATCATTAGCCATGAATACAGAATGGAAACTACAAATCAAAACCATTAATGGGGGGCTGGAGTGGTGGCTCAGCACTTACAGAGTTTTCCTGGCATGTGTGAGGACACGGGTTTGAACCTCAGCCCCCAGCCCCACGCACACAACAAAGTGTTGGAGCAATGAAAGCCACATGAAAAACCAAATAAAATTGATTCTCTCTCTCTCTCACTTAAAACAAAACAAAACAAAAAACCACAAATAGATACCACTCTGCATCCACTAGGATGGTTTTTATAAAAAAGAACATAATAAGCGTTGCTGAGGATGTGGAGGAAGTGAAGCACTTGTGCACTCTTGATAAAAATATAAAATGGTTCAGCTGCCTTGGAAAATACTTTAGCAGTCATTTAAAAGTTTAAACATAGAGTTATCATATGACCCAGGAATTTCCCTCCTATTGTATACCCAAAAGTAATGAAAATAATTTTCCAGGGCTGGAGCGGTGGCTTGGTGGTTACAGCGCTTGCCCAGCATGTGCAAGTACACGGGTTCAAACCCTAGCACCCACGTACACAAGTAAGTGTCAGAGCAACGAAAGCCATGTGAAAAACTCAATAAAAATTGATTCTCTCTCTCTCTCCCTCTCTCTCTCATTGTTCTTCTTTCTTAAAAAAAAAAAGAAAATAATTTTCCACACAACAACCTATATATGAATGTTCATGACAACATTACTTATGATAGGCAAAAAGTGTCCATCAACCGACAGATGGATAAATGTGACATGTGGTGGGATATACAGGCAATGGAATATTTTGGGGCAATACAAATAATTGCACGTTATAACATTACAAACCTTGAGACATTATTGTAAGTGAAAGCAGTCAGTTATAAAAGACTACATATCATGTTATTTCTGATATATGAAATATCTAGGAAAGGCAAATCCACAGAAACAGAAAACAGATTAGTAGTTGCCTCAAACTACTTTGGGGGGAAATGGAGAGTGATGCTAATAGGTACACAGTTTCTCTTGGGGTGATGAAAATGTTCTAAAATTGCACAATTCTGTATTTGCTCTAAAAACTTAAAAACTCTTGAACTGTGCACTTTACAGGGTGAATTATACAGTACATAAATTATAACTCAGTAATGATGGGAGGAGGAAGAGGAGAAGGAAGAGGTTATGGGTAGAAGAAGGGAAGAGAAAGAGAAAGAAGAGAGAGAAAAAAACTTCTTTTCCTGGACTATAAATTTTACATGGCAATTCCTTAGGGAAAACAGGTGACTTTACAATGAGATTACTCTCTACTTCCTTAAAACTAAAGACCAATTCTGAGTGCGTTCATTTCACTCACATTGGTGACCTGTAGCTATCGAAAGCATTTATATCTTAGGCCAGATGGATTAGTAAAATGAATTTGGTCCCATGTGGACCAAAGAACCTAATGGCCAAAAGCTTTGATGTTGTCAAACAACTAACCAAATAACACGTTGGATAAAAAGAAAACAGATGTAGGGACACCAGTGAGGCAGGCTTTGATCTCTTCTGTGGCGGCTGCGCGCTCATAAAGGACACTGGGAACTTTGTTGCTCTTCCTAATGAGCCTTTCCTACTTTATTAGGTTCACTGATTTCATGCACACCAAACAGGCGGGAAACGGCACTGTTTTCTAAGAAAGATCTTTGATGTTTGACTAATACCAGCCAATAAAGCTACTCTTGCACTCCTAGCCAGTAAATTGTGATTATCGGGTTCCTTCATAAACACGACGTCCAGTCTTTGCTGGTGTGAATGCAGAGCAAGTAGAAAGGGGTCACAGCCAAGAGTCAAGAACACCCTGGAAGTCCTAATCAGGCACATGAGAAAATTCGCTTTTGATAGTTTATTGCATCTCCCCACCAAAAGTCATTGCTTTGTTTCATGATATTGATAAAATTTAAAAAGTAAACAGTAAAGGTAGATTAGGTGGCAATGAATCCAGGCTAGCGGAAGTCACTCTTCCTCTTTCAGGTTTGATTCTTGGAGAGTGGAGGAGAGACGGGATGACCAAATGGAGTAAGCAGAAAAGGGAGTTCAATCCAGATGCGGGTCTTTGCTCATGCAGAGGTGGGGGATTTTCTTCCACCTCATCTCAAAGCGAATTATGCATTTGTCACTTTGCTTTGTGGTCATTCGCTGTGTCACACATGGCTAGCTGCCAGGACAGGGAAAGGGGCTCCAGGATCATGGGCCAGTGCACTCAGAAAAGGCAAAAGTGGAGTTGCTCTGCTGCGGGAGTTGCTTACTTTACAAGTAAGTGCCTGGCCTTCAAGTTCTTGAGATTCTTGATTTTACTGCTGGGTCCTAAGCCTTTTAAATTTTAACAGGAAGATGCAAAACAAAACAAAAAAATTTTTAAATGTTGTTAATTGCTGGATGTAATTGCCATGTTATGTTTAATGCTTTTAATGTGTTACCAAAGAGTACTAGCCTTGGAGTCAAGGGAACTTGGTCAGTTTCCGAGATTTACCATAATGACTGCATATGGCAAAACCAATGTTAATGGCGAAACTATATCATGGGTGCGAGTGGCCAAGAGTCAAGAAGGCTTAAAGGCTGAGGAACACAGACAGCCCTTGACCACACCAGTTCAATGACTTGATTTCTAGAGTTCCTATTTCTATATAATTTGAATTTTATTTTTTCTACATTTTTATTGGTGCTTTATAGTTGTAAATATTGATGGGATTTGTTGTTACATATTCATACACCTATTTTTTTTAAAGAGAGAGAGCACGAGAGAGCGGCAGAATCAATTTTATTTAGTTTTTCATGTGGCTTTCGTTGTTTGTATACATGGTGCTGAGGTCTGAACCTGTATCCTAGCATTTGCTAGGCGAGCGCTGTAAGAGCTATAACCACTCCAATCCCCATACATGTATATTTTGAATAAAAAATACAAATCAATTATTGCTTCCTAGTTTACAAAAGGAATGCATGCCCTTCGTAGGAAAATTTAAAAAATACAGAAAAGTAAAGAGCAAGAAATTTCTTTCACTTTTATTGGTCCACAGTGTTTCATAATCCTGTACACTGTAAGTTCAAGATTGTCAGAGCGGGGACACATTACAGCAGTTATCTTTTCCAATTCTCTGATTTCACAAATGAGAAGACTGAGATAAAGCTTGGCCAATCACACAGCATACTGGATTGAGTACAATGTGCACCCATGCAGCAGATTAGTTTTAAAATGGCCTTTATTTGTGAAGGCACGATTTGATCTTTACCTTGAATGCATTCTCTGAAAGTATAAAATTTGAGCTATCATGTTACACATAGATACACTCAGTTATAGGTTGAGTCTTGGTGGAGATTTTTATTGACTACTGTGTTCAACTGTTGGTGTCTACAGAAAAATACAAATAACACAAAAATCTCTGCATACCTGGCCTATCAATCCAGCCCACAGTGTTTGCTTTTGCTTAACCTAAAACTATTTCAGTGGCCATTTGTGACTTCTTAGCTCTGTGGTCAGGGTGGTGGCATTTGTTCTCTGACATAAGGAGGTGACCCCATTTCAGTTGGCCACTGGTGTGTTTGCAGAGACAGTATATGGGGTCCATGGCAAAGCAGTATCGTGAGTGGGAGTGGCCAGGTTTAAAGGGTGGGGAACAGAGGCTGCCTTTGACCAGGGATGCTGAAGCCTGGGGAGCGCAGTGTGTGGAGAGGTAGCCCAGGAGGAATGTTTCCTCCGCAGTCAGTCACACACAAAGGAAACAGGCAGTCATCCTTACTCTCTGCAGCTGAGGAGTCAACTACAGCCTACAGAAGTGAGGAGGCAGCCTTGGCTGAGGGGACCCTTTCCATTCCCTAAATTCATTTCAAGTGACATGAATGTGGCTTTGGCACTTTCGAGAGACTGATGTTTATCACATCATTTCTCGAATTTTAATTCAAATACAAGTTATTGCATGCATCAAATACCATATTGCCTCAGACAGAATTCTTAGAAATAGCTATGTATTGCATATGTTGTACCCTAGGTTTTTTTTTTAACAGAACTAAAATAAAAATAAAAATCTTCCGTTTGTTTGCAATAATATTTTTTGAATAATATTGGACAAAATGGAACCTGAAAAATATAGTATGTATTCTCACTTTTTACTACTGTTATTTTACAACTCTGATGTTTATGTGCTCATAGCTCTTAGCCATCATTAACCTCATTTCATAATATATATGTATGTATATTTCATAACACATAGGACAAACATTTATACACGTGTGTATATATATAATATATATCTATATTATATACACATATGCATACTATCTATAGTGAATAAAAGAAAGTTCAATGGTTTTAGTACATTTTCCCTGATGGTTAATTTTATTCTCATAAAGTATTTTAAAGGCTGAATATTATTTTTAATATTTTGTTCTGATCATGGACATTCTATAGAGGACCAATTTGCACAGGATAAAAGTATACCCTAGAAGAATTTCAAATAAAAGTCCTATGATCTCACAATCGATATGTGAGATTGCGAGATACGTTACCTTCCATCACACTGCTTTGGTTTCAATAAAATATTGAAACATGTGAGTGAAAGTGAACAATTTGGCTTGTCATCTGGATGTTTTGTCACCACAATGTTTTGATACTTGGAGACGCCTGAATTGTTCCTTCCCATCCAGCTGTTCAGTATTAAATAAATACAACCTTCATATGTCATAAATCTGTAGAACAAGAAAGTCTTCAATTGAAGGTCTTTTTGCAAGGAGGTGGATTCTATTGGTTTATCATCTCTCTCTGTGGCTAACAATAATATTAACTGAAAAGTCTCAACGACTCACAAAGCTATTGCAAATTTCTTCCTTATCTTTCCTGTTTATTCTTAAAATAACAGGGGACGTACAGGTCAGGGGAAAACCTTAGATAATGTTGCGGTTATTTTTCATTCAACTTAGATGTCATTTAAAAAGTTGATAACAGGATGCAATTACTTCTAAACTAGATCATGGTCCCTCATCCACTAGTTGAAGCAGCTTCCATTAAAACATTTAGTGAGTGGTTGGGTAATTTAGGATGAGTCTATTTCAAGCCTATTTCCTGTTAAGGGAGTACCACCATTTAATTCTTAGGGGACTCCTGAAATCAGCTTTAATTAGGGCTTATATTTTGGCCATGTTGTTAAATTAAGACATAACAGCTACCGAAGATAGATTCTGCAGATATGGAAATCTGTAGAAGTTATTAAAAATGAAGGGAACTGTCACTTGGCATTACCAATCAAGAGAGGGACATAGTCTAGCCCAGTGAACATCTGCAAAGTGGTGTGACATCGTTCCTTGGTTCCTTCTCTAAACATCTGCCCAGAGATTCACTTAAAATTAAAAAATGGTGCATACAAGTCACATTTGTCCAGCGAGCACTGGAGGATTAACGAGTTAAACTCTGAAGCCGCAGTCAGTCAGATAAGACTCACTCATAAATGTTGAAAATTCAATTTTGTGGAGACTGTTTTGGCATGAGGTTTTGGCAAAGAAAAGAGAAATTTGTCATGAAAAACAAAAACAACTGATTTGTAAATCATATTACTTTAAAAGAAGTCAAACCACAAAATAGTTTGAAAACCTTAGTAAAAATACAAGCAGTTAAAACTGAATACGGGGCCTGTCACCCTGAGTCTTTTCAGTCTATCTATCCTTCTTTTGATTTTGTTCATTTGCAGCCAATTTAGTTATGATAGCTGTTATCTTTTGATTATTTTTATAATAGTAGAGTCTTATATAGTCATTTAAATAAAAAGATGTTTGAATTTTATTTGCATTTTGGTAAGTATGTCCATTTAGTAATGAAAACTGGTTTGGAGGCAGTTAAAAAAGATATAATTAGGGGCTGGAGCAGTGGCTCAGCAGTTTCGGTGCTTGCCTGGCAAGCACAAGGACTCGGGTTCAAACTCCAGCACCACATACACAACTAAGTGTTGGAGCAACTAAGGCCATGTGAAAAACTAAATAAAGTTGTTTCTCTCTTTCTCTGTCTCTCTCACTGTCCCTCTCTCTTTAAAAAAAAAAAGATATAATTATCTTTCACTTAAATTTGCAGATAAAAATGAGCTACTTACATGTCATTTTTGACAATGGAGTGCTATCCACGGGTCAAGGACAACCATGTAGATATTGATACTTACAAGGTGCGATAGAAACAGCTGAAGGCTGATATATCCTTTTCATTTGAGATATACAAGGAAGACGTGGCGAGAATGCCTTACGCTTCCCTCAAGGCTTAACGCCAACAGGAGACATTTATATATTCGGTATCTTTAACTTTTATCTATTCTTATCTTCACAGAATGACAAATTTCTTCAATGACTGATATTCTAAATTTGCATATAAAATTGCTCCTCTGGGCTAATTTCTATCGATTTTCCCAAGTACTGGAAATTGATGAGACATGTAAGGAAGAGTGCCCTAAATTAAAATTGAACAGTACTTAATCCATAGGATAATTGGTGATGTATTTTTCCCCTTAAGATGAAAGATAGGCGAACCTCTCCCCAGAACCATTGTTTTAGAGGGTATTTCCTAAGAAATGGAGCCAGATGGCCCATCCTCACCCACCAGACCACTGTAATAAGTTAATTTGGACAAATTGCCACATACACATTCAGCCGTGGTGACCTTTAATTTCTAACAGCTTTAAAAGCATCCATTAAAGCAAGAAGGATGGGGAGGACTATAAATAGCGCACATCAGTTTTCAGAAGGATTGTTAGGAGACTGGAGGCTTTTGCCACTAATTACACAAAATACTAAGAAACAAGAAGCAGCAGTGGAAAGCAAAACAAAAACTTCAAAAAGCTGCTACTGGGATATTAACCAAATTTTTGAAGCTAGGATGGAAGGTTTTTTTTTTTTTAATTATAAATTGTAGCAAATCTAAAGTATGTTCAATAAAACATTTATTGAATGGAGGGCAGGAGAGGGAGGGAGGATAAGAAGGGATCTAGGAAGACTCTTTACCCTCCCCCCCCAAGTCAAATAATACTTATGTGATCATTTAATTCTGGAAAATTTACAATTATATATATATATATATATCTCTAGACACGCACACATATACATATGGACATTTATATCTCTTATCAGGACTTAATATAGAAGAATCAAGAGACTGAGGTGTGGGCAAAGTGGGGGTAACTATGGTTTAGGATCACAAAAACTCAACTCCTTAATAATACTTTTTAAAAATTCGAAAAAAAATAAAACATTTAAAACTACGTATAACAGGCTGGAGCAGGGGCTCAGGGGTGGAGCAATTGCCTGGCATGTGTGAGGACCCAGGTTTGATCTTCAGCACCACATACATAACTAAGTGACAGAAAAACAAAAAACAGATGAAAAAATAAATAAAATTGACTCTCTCTCTTAAAAAAAAAACCCTATGTATAACAGAGGTCATTAACTTAAGGATCAAGAGAACGCTGAAGGCAGAATCTATTGTAATTTTTTTGGCATTGTAAAATGTTGCAAGATCAAGAAATGTATGAATCTGTCTTTGAATATATTTTCTTTACATCTCACTCACTTTTCAACATTGTTACGGATTCTTGATTTTCTGTTGATTCAAGAACTGGATTTATTGATTTAGTTTCTTTCTTTCTTTAAATCAATCTTAGTGTGAGTTGATTAACCTCACTGTACTTTAATAGAAGACATGATTACAAGATTCTGTCTGCTCCTTTTTGTAGATTGATGTTAAAACTAAACTGAAACCTAAAATCCCTAACCCACTAATTAACCTGTCAACATGGCTGTGAGGTTTTACTCATATCCACAGGAAATCTACAATGACATCTGCTGTGAACAAAAGAGTCTAGTAATTCATTTGACCAAATTAGACCATAGACTTTTACCTTGCCTTTGAAAGAGGTAAATCTTGTACTTTCTTTGGAGACTGTCTAAAAACAAATTAGGGCCATTTAAGATAAACGATGTAACAGATAATGATTGTAACTCTTTACTATTATTGAAATAAATCCAACTTGAGATCAATATTATAAGATCACATATCTCGACAGATCTGCCACTTGCCCATGTAAACCACCAATGTGCTAGATAAACAAAGCTACAGCTCTACGGTCCTGTCTGGGGAGAGAGAAAACATTTTGGTCCTAAAAACAAGTTGGCCTTTCTAAAATAAGAAATGAAATACAAACCACAGAAACTTTTCAGATTTCGATTTTCTCTGTGAGATGAGGAGGTAGCTTTTAGCTAGCTTCCAGATCCTCTCCAATTCTAATCTTTAATGATCATATACAATTATTCTCATTTAGAAGTCCTTACATTCCTTTCTGTTGTTTTGCTTTTTTTCTTTTTCTTTTTTTTCTTTTTAAGAGAGAGAGAATCAATTTTATTATTTTTTTTCATGTGGCCTTTGTTTCTCTGATACTCAGTTGTGTATGTGGTGCTGGGGTTTGAACCCAGGTGCTTGAGCATGCCAGGCAAGCATTCCAACTGCTGAGCCTTTGCTCCGCCCCCTTTTGCTTTCTTTTTTTAAGGACCAGCCATGCATGGATAAAAAAACAAACGGAAAAAAACCCAAACAAACACACACATAATTATCCAGAGGAGGGCGCACATAATGATGCTGGGACATCAAAAAACTTTTGCATCGCCTGGGCTTATTATATCTTGTTGGCCTTTCTGACCATGCTGGAAAACTAAAATCAGTATCTCCAGAGCAAAGCATATAATTTTGTGGGTTATAACCAATCATTTTCAAATAATACCAACCTAATACACAGAAAGAGAGAGAGAGAGACAGACAGACAGACCGACCGGAACATTGTGCTGACATCCTTTGAAGTAAATAAATACTGGTAATTGCATATCTCTCAACATTTAGGTTTACATTTATCCTCACTTTCACCCAAAATCAAGTTTCTCATATGTATCTCCCTCTGCATACCTACATATGCATGTGTCAACATGTGTTCATAGATGAACATGTATTTTGTTAATGTCTTCATGGAAATCCAAAAAATATTAATCTTTCTCTATATAAGCTCTGTAATAGTATGAAACTCCTGTCTACCTGGTTGACAAACTCATTTTGATCATCTTTCCTCTTGATATGCTATTTTTGAACTTTTGCTAACCCACTGGAAACCTTCTTGTAAATCAGAAAAGAATGCCCTCTCAGGAGTTTCTGTCCCATGAAATATCAGTACTTTTAACAAATTAGAAGAAGCCATCCCTCCCTCCGGGTCTGCCAACTCCCCTCCAGAGTTTGGAGATCTGGGAACAGGCAAGTTTTCAGCTCCCAGGTGTCCTCTTGGCTGATGTTTTGAGAAGGGCAGAGCCTGCCAGCTGCGGTTCTGGATTATACAGCAAGCAATGAAAGCAGCCTGATTTCCTGGAAGCTCATAAAACCAAACCATTCCTCTCAAATGATGTTCATGCGCTTTGAGGTGCGCTTCCAGGAGGGGTGTGGTCTGATCTAGGAACAATCAGAAGCTGAGCAAACACTCGTTGAGCCTACTAGGTGCATTATATTTTGCCCGGTTGTATGGGGAGCCATGGAGGTAAAAAGAAGACAGATTCCTGCATGAGAGCACACAGTCTAGCTGGAAAGCTGAAACGAAACCGAGCAGTGTAGTGTGACTTGTAAGTTAGGTTCTGAATATACAGCCACTTGGTTTTACTCTTTCTTGCTTTATATACAAAGGAAGTTGAGAAAGGGGATTTTAGGTGCATCCACCTTGTAGAATAGGTTTCTTATCTCCATTCTATAAACAACAACTAGTACAGGTTCATCTGGTACTCACTGTGAAGAAACAGCTACAAAGGCAAAGGCCCAAAGATGGGAATTGTTATAAGACATGTGGGGAACAGTGAAAATCCCATGGTAACTAAAGTAGGGTGTTGGGTTGTGTTATACAGGACCAGGTGAGCAGAACAAGACCAGAATAGGGTCTGTTGCTCCATTCTCTTCAACTAATCACAGGCACATAATTGCCGAGTGAGAGGTTAGGAATGTGCATTGAATCCATAGCTGTGGAGCAACATTCTTCAGTGCGTTAATGTTCAGGGACTTAAGCAAGGATCCAGGTCAACACGGAACATGCGCTAAGCAACCAGCGAAACAATTCACCAACTCAGACTTACACATACACATACTCATACATGGGCAGAGATCTCAAGGGGGAAACAATCTGGATGTGGAATCTCAGGCCATGTGCCATGATCTCCAACTTCAAAGGGGAATCCAATGAGGTCAAGTATTAGCAAATGCAGAGATTTCCAGAAGGGCGTGAAAATGTTGATTCTTGCAGAATTGTAACCCAGAGAGAAATGCACTCCTCCAACAACAAAACAATTTACAAGGTGACTTGAAGTCAGTTAAGAGAGAAAGCAGAGTTTAGGAGGCAAGCCAAGGAACTTGCATTTCTGTAATGCTTGGCCTGGTGCCAGTGATAACCATTAGCCTCTGCCCGCTGGAGAGGTATCTAAGTGGCTGCAGTGCTCTCTAAGCATAAATAATCTTAATCTCCAAATGCACACAAACACATGGGAACTAGATTAGGAAGACTTTTTCTTAGCCCTTTATGGAAGCTTCCAAAGGAAGAAACTTCATTCTACTATTGAAGCTTCACCTGAAAGAGATATGACTAGGGATCTGGGAGAATCTCTCTGCAGTTACCAGCATGGACTTGTTCTTTCCCCACCACAGTGTTCTCCAAACCACAAAAGCTTTGGAATAGGTAACAGGCTTAACCCAGATTCAAAGTTGAACAAAGGGCTGGTAATTCAAAGGAAGGTAAAAATGACCTTTGTCTCTATCACTGATAGTCACATGGCTCATCCAGCTTTCCTTATATTTTTTTTAACTTTGGTGGAAAAAAAGGATGCTGATCAATCAATAATGTACATGCCTTTCTTTCTTCCGTTTTTTTTTTTTGCCACTTCAGATAATCAAGTTGTTAACAGTCAATTTTTACTTAAATGGAAATACAGATACGGATATTCTCTTTAATTTGAAACTATCTTTGCTCTAGAAAAATCCCTAGGTGTGTACAATTGGAACCTTTCCTGGGGATATGAGCTACCTACACAGATGGAGGCTATTTGCTTGCCACTAAGGTGAACCTGGTTCCAAATGTCATGAGTAGTGTTCGATACTATTAGGTTCTTTCTTCTTGTCAGATTCAGGAGGCTGAGAAGACCAAAGAAGAGGTAAGAGAAAAAAGGAATAAACTTATGAGTGGAGAGAGAGAGAGAGAGCAGATGCTTAGAAATTATGGGCACAGGTGAGAAGATTTAAAGAAAGGCCATTTAGAAAGGTATTATTATGCAAATATCTATTGGAAACAGCTTTTGTGTGAACAAATCCATAGAATCTCACTTGTATGCAAGTTTTCCTATGCATAATTTCCAACCTGAATTGGGGTATATTTTTCCTTCTGGTTTCCTTTTGCTTAGTTTTCTATTTCATTGTACCTTTTTTTTTTAAAGTTTAATATTCTAGATCAAATTCAAAGGTAGACCATAAAAAGTAGATATCTCCAAAATCAATATTTTGGTCAGAGTCTCTGAACGTAGCAGAGAAAACATAAGGAAAATCTGTCTTTTTCCTTTTCCATATCCCCCACTCCCATCTCGCAAATTCTCTAAATGCAAAGTAATAGGAAGAAAAAAACTTGAGTTGAGAATCTCACCCCTTGTGTGACCCCCCCCCTCCCCCGGCTGTTAGCAAGGTATTCTTCCAGGGGACCCTGCTGTTCTGTTAGGAATCCAGAGGCATTAACACAGCACCCACTATTTTTCAAGGGCCAATTAGCCACTTTGGAACATGCATACCCTGGGTGCCTTTTATTTTATCTTTTAGCAGCCTGCCTTTTGGTCCTTCACCATGCTTCATTAAGAGGGGTGAAATTCAGAACTGTCCATTTGGCTCACTCTTGGAAGCTCTGATGGGAGTTTGCCGGGGGAAGGCAATTGAAGTCATTGAAGGGAGAGGTGGGGATTATCCGAGGATTAGGATTATTTAAACCAAGGAATTTCAGCTCTTTTTATCTAAACAGGCCCCTTTTAAAGGTTAAAAATAAAAATGTGTACACTGCCAACATAACATTAATTACACTGTTAGTGTCTGCTAGGCATACACAGGTTCATTTGAAAGGGTTTTGTATCTTGTCTCAGACATTCTGTTCACATTGCTGTCAATTCCTACATCTTTCCTAGAGCATCAATACTCTGAATTCCTTGTGATTCAAACCCAAGTAAACTAACAAAGGTTTGCAGGAGACTGGTGTCTATCACCTTTTGGAAACTCTTCCTGACATACATACAGATTGCTGAGATGTTTTAGAATCACTGCTAAACATGGAGGGAAAAGAAAAAAGAACACATCTCTCCACCACTTTTCTATAGGTGTTCAATACATTTGTGAAGGCTGGCATTTGGAGTTGGCTAATGGTTTCCTTGCTTAGTGATGGTTCAATGTGTGTAAATGTGAAGGAACTGAAATCAACCGTGGGGGTTCCAGGAACCAGAGAAAGGATGACCTCGCATGATTTTAGCAGGTTTTTTGTTGTTTGTTTTTGTTTTTGTTTTGCCTGTTTAGGTAATGAGACCAAGAATTAGAATTTCAGAGTAGAAGCTGAACAACATGAGGAACAATTCCAAAAACATGCACAGTAGCAACAGAACAATTATGTTTCCTTTTTTTTTTTCTTTCTAACTTTTGTATTTAAATGCTCTCTTGGTTGGTTGTCCTGAATTTATTTTTCACAGTATTTGGGCTCCATTTTCCCTCAATAGACAACCGTCTTTTCTTTTTCATTAAGAAGTTTGAGGCCATCAGGTGGGAGGTACTTTAAGTTACTGGTAACATCTGCATTTTTTTTGTGACCAAAGGGGAGGAAATCGTTGTCTTTCCTATGCTCTTTTTGGACTATCTTATTTGTTTTCTATTTTTCTGATGACAGCCAAGTTGGTGTCTTTTGCCCTACCTTCTTTCTCAAGTTTAGACTCTGTCATGCTCCTGCTCACTCCACCTATGCACGAAAATGGCCACAATCATCAATTCCTCCTTACGCGGTTTCCATTTTGAAATTTCCCATCTCAGGGAACCCCCATTCCTCAAAGCACTCAGGGGAAGGATCTGGTGGCAACCTAGATCTCTCCCTTTCTTATAACCCACACACCCAATGAATCCCCAAGGACATTATTTTTCTTTCTAAACATTTCTCAAATCCTTCTGCACTGCCAAGTTAGCTATACTTCCTTCATTCAGGTTCTCTTAATCTTTCCTCTAGATGCCTGCAATGACTCTTAAGGACTCTCCATCACCTGAAGATAAGGTCCTTGCCTTTTTGCCTGTTAGTACGACATGCAAGATTGGAATGACATTCATATTCTTCCACCTCCACTTTATCACACTGCACACACCGAGTGCCAGCTTGTTTCTGCAGTTTGAACTCTCCTTCCAACCTTTCTTCAGTTGATTGACTTTAAGCCACCTTCCCTGAACCTTATGACCAAACTAAGTGCCTTCCCTCTGTTGTCCTGTTCTATCTTGGTCATATCTGTTTCTCATCACCTGTGTGTTATATTATATTGTAATTATCTGTTCCCTCTTATTCCCTTCCTTGATTCTTCCCTGGCTGGATTTCCCATCCATAAATCTTGTTGACCAAAGAGTTCACAGATGGCAGTCCCCATCAATCTAGTTTCCAACTATGTTCATAATAAAGATAGTCACAAAAGTATAAAGTTAGTCAGTTGCCTGTTTTCTGCATGACCACATTCCATCACCCAACACCCACTTGCATACCACTGCCTCACTCATTTCTTTATCACATTTATCTGAGTTCCTATTTAAATATTGGGAGATAGTTCGGAGAGTAGAGCTATGTCCCAGGACCTAGCACAGTACCTAAGACATACTTATAATGTCTGTTGAGTGAGTAAAGCGGTGTCATACAACCAATACATCCCATCATTTAGATCATAAATACTGTTCATTCCTGTTCTGCTGTCAGTATGGTGCCCCGCCTAGAAGTGACCCTAGATTGCAAAACTCTAATGAAGGAATCCCAGACTGAGTGTCTCTCTTAACTACAGGCTGAAACAGACACCTCTGTTAACAAGCATACCGTCCAGATATCCTGTGTCCTCCACCTCATTGCAAGGAAGTTCATCCACTGCCTGGCAAGATACTTTGCTTTTATAAGTGTTTAATGCATGACCACTGAAAATATTAGAGGGGAAAAACAAGCATTTTGCTGAAATGATGGCAAAGATTCATTTTTTGGTGAGATGCCAAGTGAAAGTCAGTTCCAGTTGTTCCATTAACGGCGAAAACTTCAGGCACTGCCAAGCATTACTATCTGCTTGTGAAACTTGGCGTAGTTGGTACTAGGTCAGAAAACAACTCACAAGGCTGAACGGCTAATAGTATGCCAAGCAGTTCCGTAGTCTCAACTACGGAACGCACCCTACCTTTCAAAGTGTGGCCCACCATACGCAACTATACTTAATGCTAATTCTAATTTAGCACTTCCAAGGTGCCAGCTAGCTTTCTAAGTGCTTTGTTTATAGTGACTCATTTAATCCTCACAACAGCCTTGGAAATCATATCATCCTCCCCCCCCCCGTTTTTTTTTAAAGAGAGAAGGAGAGTGTGTGTGAGAGAAAGACAGAGAGAATCAATTTTTATGGAGTTTTTCATGGCTTTCATTGCTCTGACACTTAGTGTGTACGTGGGTGCTGGGGTTTGAACCTGTGTACTTGCATATGCCAGGCAAATGCTGTAACTGCCCAGCCACCGCTCCAGCCCCCATATAATCCTCCTTTTACAGATGAGGCCGCTAGGGGAGAGAGAGGTTAAGTAACCCATCCATAGTTGCCCGCAATGTAAAGGAGAAAACAGATTCAAATCCTTTGAGTCTATCTCCAAGAGCTACTCTCTCTATGGTCACATGGCAGTGCTTCTAATAACCTCTGTGCCTAACTGCCCTAAGAGGATGCAAATGCCTGTCTTTGAAGATGTGTTAGAAATACAGGTGCAAATGGACCTGCACTATCTTCAAGTCTCATTGTATCATGGAGTTAAGGCTCATAATAGTTGTAGAATAATTCTCTAACCAAGCTATGTGATATTTTACTAATATTGTGGGTAGCCTGTGGAACCCACAATATTAGTATCTGGAAGCACTCAAAGCTAAAAGCATTTTATGATCTGCATTATTTCAGTGGGATGTTGTTTACAACGAATCTAGAAAATAATTAGCTGTAGCTCTACAAAAGCTTGAGATCATGCATCTGCTCCCCATAATCATTAGTTAACAAAGCAAAATGCAAATCATTTGGCATTGAGGCTCCTGGGAAAGCAGGGACTGACTTAGTCTTAGTCATCAGTGTGTATCTGCACAGAGCAGGTGCTCAGGGGTAAATGAAGTACTTCCTGCATCCTGTTGCTCAGCACTTCCTTCTTCCTGTTTCCTCATGTTTCCTCTTCTCCCAGCTCTGTTCTTTGTACCCAAATACTCTCAACATTTGCAGCGATTTTTGCACCTAGTGGGGACCTGGATGTCCCCTTAGCACATCTCTTCTCTTGCATCTTTTTTCCTATCCCATTAAGTTGGGTGCAGAAAAGAGAAAATTCTATGAGAAGCTGTCCTTATTTTCCCTGTGACTTTTTCTTTCTTTCTTTATTTTTTTAGAGAAAGAGAAAAGAGAGTTGATTTTATTTATTTTTTTTAATCTGTTTTCTGTCTTTCTAACACTTAGTGGTATATGTGGTGCTGGGGTTTGAACCTGGGTCTTCCCACATGGTAGGCAAACACTCTACTGCTGAGCCACCTTTCCAGCCCCTCCCCTAGTTTTTGAGTTGAGTCCTCAGCTCTGTATCAATCTAACCTCTGATTTCTCCTCTTGTTCATTAAAGACTCTAGTTTGGTTCATGCACTTCCAGCAGCCCCAGGAGAGAAGGCAAAGTCCCTGTAGAAACCTCTGCACACTGCAACCATGTAATTCAAGGACTGGGCTGCAGCCTGGATCATTGACTCCCCCAGAGTATTTAATTCATGCCACCTCCTGATCTCAACATCCCTTCCTGTCACTCTCCCTCTGCAATGGGGCTCTGGTGGAGCCACACTACTTTCTGATATGCACTTTCAAATCCCCAGGGTCCTGGCTTTTTCATTGCCTTTAACCTTGGAAACCTCCACGCTGAATGAAAGTGCAATACACCTGTTCTTTTTTGTCCCTGTGGTGGTTCATTACTGCTGAGGAAAGCCTCGCAGCTTTGCAGACAGGAACCATTACCAATGCAACCTCCTTATCCTTGGGCCTTTTACTCATCTTCAAACTTCTCCCTCTCCAGTCTTCAGTGATTTGTCTAAACCTCCCTCATTCATCTCCAACTCTGACTCATTATAACAGCCTATATATCCTCCCCTGTGTTAAGAATGTTGAGGTTATCAGCTATGACACAGCTTAGTGATATCGTTTGGATACGTGTCCCCCAAAGGCCCAAGTGTTAAAGTCTTGGTTGCCAGGCTGTAGTGCTATTGCAACGTGGTGGAACCTTTAGGAAGTGGGATTTAGCAGATGGAAGTTAGGCAGTTAGAGGTGTGGCCTTCAAGGGGATATTGGCACACTGACCCCTTCTGTCCTCTGTCTTTGCTTCTCAGCTGCTTTGAGGTGAGCAGCATCCTCTGCCACACCTACCCACCCTAAACTACTGCCTCACCATAGGCCCCAAAGCAATAAGCCAACCAACAATAAACTGAAACTCATAAAGCAAACTTTTCTCTCTTTTTAAATTGATTTGTTTTGGGTATTTGTTATAGTAACAGAAAGCTGACAAACACACTCAGCTTCCCAGCCAATCCTTGTCAAGTTATCTACTACTGCAACAGTCCCCTGAATCTATAGGTCTTTGACCTATAGATTCCTCTGTGCTTCCACCCAGGCTTCTGAGCTTGTGTCTTAGCAATTTTCTTATCCCCTTTTCGGTGTTCAAAACTGTTCCCCTCCCCTATTCCTCTTCTTCCTCCTCCTCCTCCTCCTTCTGTCCTTCTCATTCTCCTTTTTCTGTAAACCTCAACTGCTCTTTCGCTTTAACACATCCTTAAGATTATCTTATCCTGATTAAAAAAACAAACAAAAATAACAAAAACAATAACAAAAAATGAACAGAAAATTAAACTATACTCCAAAACAATTCTCTCCTAGCCCAAGCTATCCCCACTTAGCATTCTTTTTCCTCTTCAGGCAAATGTTTTCAAATGACAAGGGTCCACTGTTGTTACTGCTGCCTTCACCTCCTCAGTCATTTCTTGTCTTTCCATGTGCCAGTGCCATCTACTATCCCTGAAATATCTGTCCCTGCCAAGACTGTCGAGCCTGGGTTGGGGACTCTCCTTTGAATTGCTTTGGGACATTATGACCATTTCCATCACTGCAGTCTCCTCACTATATTTGGGCCTAGACTATGAGACCCTTCAGAAAGTGGAACATGCCATATTCATTGCTATGTCCCCTCCCCACTGCCTGGCACATGAAAGAGGATAAATATGTGTTTGTTAAACAACTTTTTCCATCACATTATTCTGCTCCATTCATGCTGCCTCTTTATTGCTTTAATATAATCTGATTATTTTTGATCCAATATATTGCTGTTCCCTGCCAAAACACTATTGCTTCCATCTGCCTCACTAAGTTTCCATAAAGACCTTGGAGAGTTCTTTGTAGTTCACAAATTTTGCTGGATGAAGTCAGCTGGTCAGCATGTTATTTCTTCACTCATGTGTTCTCCTCCAACTAGACTTTTGGACTGTTAAAATTTAAACACTATTTTCAGTACAAGATCAGATGGCTCATTTTTATTATTCAAAGTGAATGCTTTAATCTATCTCACCCAAAATTACTCTATTTTCACCATAATTTCATAAAAATGACGGTATTTTAATAGGAACAAAAAAGCAAGAAGAATAGAAAAAAAGACTTTGCCTTAAATAAATTTAATAGTATTAAAAATTCAGTGCGTTGTTGTATAAGTATGCTCAAGCTGCCTTAACAGACTCCTATAGGGTGGGGAGCATAAGCAATAGAAATTTATTTTCTCACAGGTCTGGAACTGAAGTCCAAGATCAAGATGGCAGCAAGGTTGGTATCTAGTGAGTCCTCTCTTCCTGCTTTGCAGAAGGCTGCTTTCTCATTGTCTTCTCACATGGCCTTTCCTCTGTGTTTGTGCGTGGTCCTGGTGACTCTTCCGTTGCTTATAAAGACGTCAATGCTATTGGACTAAGGCTCCACCCTTATGACCTTACTTAACGTGCTACCTCCTCATACAAAGGTCCACCTCCTTACACAGTCACAGTGGGTGTTTGGTTGCCATGAGGTAAAATCCCTGGATACAATGACTTTGGGGATAAATTTATCTATCCATTCAAAGATGTGCATTGAGCAGTCACCTACTGGGACGTAATGCACTGGAATTTTGTTATCTGTGGTGTCACTGGAAGGAAACTGAGCTCAAAATCATGATCTCTATATTCCAGACAACTCCCCGAACTTAAGTTTCTTTATCTTTAAATGTGAAAATTACATGTTTCCTTAATCAGTTTGAAAGGATTCTATGAGGGTGATGTTAAATTGGTTATTATTCTTATTATTTTTGGTACCAGAGATTGAACCCAGGGGCGCTTAACCACTGAGCAACATCCCAAGCTCTTTTTTTTTTTTTTTTTTTTAATTTTGAGACAAGGTCTAAGTTGCTTAGCGCCTTGCCAAGTTGGTGAGGCTGGCTTCAAACTTGGGGATCCTCCTGCTTCAGCCTCCTGAACCACTGGGGTTATAGGCCAGTGCCACTGAACCTGGCAGCTGGTTATTTTTATAAAATGTGTGAAGTACTACACAAAACCATTAGAGACAGTACAATTGGGTTTGAAAATATTGAAACATTAAAGAATTAAATGAAAAATCAACTCTATAATACATAATTCCCTTTCATAAAGTTGTTGAACTAGTATATCAAGGACATGGCATGCTTCCTGGTATGAGCAAGACATTTTACAAAAAGCTCTACTGATATTCTTTAAGACTGGTAGAGTGCTGCATTGTTGGAGTGAATCATATTTTGGCTGAGCAACTAACCTTTATGAGTACTGATTATTGGCTCGATGAGTTTATGGACATGGAGGGAGATCTCTAATTTTTTTTTCTTTTTTTTTTTAGGGCTGAGGACCGAACTCGGGGCTTTGAGCATGCTAGGCAAGCGCTCTGCCACTGAGCTAAATCCCCATCCCCAGAGATCTCTGATTTTATCATTGATCTTGTCCTAGGTAACATTTGATTAAATTAAACAGAAGGTCCTTGATTACATGTCCCAAGTGGCATGCTTATAAAGTCTATGAGCACCACGAAGCTGAAATAAGAGCTAATCTATGAAGAGATAGAGACTCAGAATGATCTCAAAAGGTTGGAATGATGGGTAAGGAGAGGTATATTCCTCAGACCAGGGTCTCATATCCAGAATCTATAAAATCCTCAAAAATGTCAGCTACAAAAACACCAATAGCCCAATTGATAAATGGGCCAAAGAGCTAAATAGAGACTTCTCACCAGAGGACATTGATCAAGCCAATGAATACATGAGAAAGTGTTCTAAATCATTAGTAATCAGAGAAATGCAAATGAAAACCACATTAAGATATCACCTTACACCAGTCAGAATGGCAAAGATGAAGAAAATAAACAACAATAGATGCTGGAGGG